>QEOT01123760.1:0-86167 GCA_003123785.1 Pterocarya stenoptera
ACCTAATGGGGGTGTTTGGGTTTCTCATTTGCTTTATGTAGATGACTTGCTGATTTTTGCAAATGGTGGTAAAGACTCTATTAGAAATGTGATGGGAGTCATTCGAAAGTATGAAAGTATATCGGGACAGCTTATTAATTCGAGTAAGTCTTCTATCTTTTTCTCTAAAAAATTTCACTATGGTCGTAAAAGGTAATTGATGCAACTTCCGGGATTTGTAGAAGGGGTTTGGCCTTGTGTATATTTGAGGATGCCTCTTTACGTTGGTAGAAGGACTTTGTCTATGTTTGATCCTTTGTTGGCAAAAGTACAAAAAAAGTTGGCGGGTTGGAAGAGTAAGATACTTTCTTTTGGCGAAAAATTTATTCTTATTAAGCATGTGCTCAATAGTATGCCCATACATTTGTTGTCGGTGATGAACTTGCCTCAAGGGATTTTCACTAAGTTGAATAGAAATTTTTCGAATTTCCTCTGGGGGTCGAGGAAACTAAAAAAAGAAAATGGGTCTCATGGCAGTGTATTTGTCTTCCGGTGGAAGAAGCCAGGTTGGGCATTCGGGATTTAAAGGAAGTCCGGAAGTCTTTATTTTTTAAATTTGCTTGGAAGTTACTATCGAGTAGCTCCTTATGGTATGATTTTTTTAGAAAAAAACATATTAGAGAGGGGCATGTTGCCGTAACAATATTGACATCACAGGGCTCTGGTTTTTGGCAAAATATTTTGGAAGTTTTGCCAATGATGATAAGAAACTTGAGGTGGATAGTTTGGGAGGGGGCTGTAAATTTCTGGTTTGATAATTGGCTAGGTGAACGGCCAATTGCAAATTGTGTACCTGTTGTGGGGGATCAAAAATTGCTTATACAGAGTTTATGGGAGGGATTTGGATGGGATCTGGAAGGGATTCGGCAGCTGGTAGATGAGCATATGGTGCAGAAAACTCTTCAATCTAATGTGCCAGTTATGGAGGGGAGGGACGTGCTGGTTTGGCATCACACAGTGGATGGGATTTTTACTACAAAGCCGGCTTGGCAACTTATTCGATCTCATGGGAGTGTGTGTCCTTGGAAGAAGTGGTTATGGCAGGATCATGTTCCTAAGAAAATGTCGTTTTTGTGTTGTGGGCTCGGGCAAAACGTTATTCCAGTTGATGTTATAATTCAACAGCTTGGTGTGTCGGTTGTGTCCAAGTATCATTGTTGCAGTTCTAATAAGATTGAGATTGTTGATCATGTGCTTTGTGATGGGGAGGGACCAAGGAAGGTTTAAGATTTTTTTTCAGCAATCTTTGATGTTCGTTTACCAAATACTCGAGTATGGACAGATGTGGTAAATATTTGGTGGGGTCGAGCTTCTTTATCCTCGCAGGTTCGTTGGCTCTGTGGTATTATTCCCATACTCATTTCATGGGCTTTTTGGAGAGCTAGATGTATGGCTCATATGGAAGATGCAAGGTATGATTAGAAGAATATTATTCGGATGATCAAAGGTTTTATTTTGGATATTTCGGGATCCTTAAGATTTTTCAAATCAATGGGGAAACAAGATTTGAGAATTCTGAGGGACTTAAATTGCCCAGTGATTCCCATTGCAGTAAGGGTGCCAAAGTTAATTGCTTGGAGTCTACCATCAAAGGGGTTCGCAAAACTAAATGTAGATGGATGTTCATTTAGAAATTCTGGGATGGCTGGTGCGGAGGGTGTGATCTGTAATATGCAAGGGAGAGTTCTTGGGGGCTTTGCCCATTACTATGGCGAGGCAACAAATACCATTGCTGAATGTAGAACTATTGTGGATGCTCTTCAGTTTTTTCAACAGTTGGGATTAAGAGATGTGTTGGTGGAGTCAGATTCTAGTGTGGTAGTGGGCTGGTTCATGACAGGGACATGTGAATATTGGTATATGTGGAATTTTTGGGAGGAAGATCAATCTATTATTTCTTCTCTAAATGTTCATTTTAAACATGTATTTAGAGAAGCTAATATGGTTGCTGATTTTTTTATCAAAACATGGGGTGAGTGGCGAGACTTGGGATTTTGTTGGTGAGGAGATTGGTCCGGTTAGACTAAAGGGTCTTATACATATAGATAGAATGGGTTTACCTTATGTTAGACGTTAGGAATTTTTTTATGGGTGTTTGGGATTTTTTTATTGAGGGATTTGCATTGATGTAATTAGTGATTCTTCCGCCTAAGTGAAGATTTGTTTTTAATAATACTTGGAGGTTCCGTTCTTTTTTCTTTAAATGCCAATGAATTTGGTAGTTGTGAGTAACGTGTACCAGTATAATCAGCCATGAGACTGGCTTGACTCTAGATAGCAACGTTAGAGGTGATCTAAACAAGGCTATTGACCACTTCAAAAGGGTTAGAAATCCTCCAATACAAACAAATATGAATAACAAACTCGTTGAGTATATATTATTTAACTGGAAATAAATACAACAATTAACATAATTGTTAATATGATTCTAAGGGATACGAAATACTAGACTCACTAAATACTGGACTTTGGATAAAAAAAAAAAAAAAACATAATATTAGAGGGTGATTCCTTCCAGGTGGTGAAAGGATTGCAGCAATCTGAAGTCCATTGGAATTAGACTGGAATGATACTGGCAGACTCAAAGTTACTATTTGATCAATAGACAGTGAAGCATATAAGACGTGGTTACAATAGAGCAGCACATGCTTTAGCGAGAAATGCTCTAGGCATATCTGATTATATTGTTGATGTGGAGGACATTCTTCAATGTATTTTTCTCTTGTTTAGAGTTTTATCAATAAAGTCTGCTTTTCCTATAAAAAAAAAAATACTGGATTGAGTCTGATAAATACTGGACTGAAATAAACATGCTAGATCCGCTGAATATTCGACTAGATAAAACAGCTCAAGATCTTCTCCAAAACAACTCTCCGGCTTGAGCAAAGGTGTTTATTGTAGTGGGACTTGGACTAAAGACGGCAAGCCCAAGCTGATGGATCCGTAACAAGTAGACACGTTTCTTTTAAAAAAAAAAAAAACGTGCGCAACGAGTAGGTGGGTCCCTGACTTTCTTTAGCCATAAAATCTCTATGAAAAATATCTCAGGCCCCTAAAAAGATCTCTGTTTCCACGTCTGCCGAAGAGAAGTTCCGGAACCTTCCCGAAAATCATCACCTTCAGATTTTTTTTGCCAAGTAACCATCACCTTCAGCTAATTCATGAAGAAAAATCATGACCGCCTTTGCCTTGTTGCCTATAAAGTGACCCGCTTTCACTTTCGTCAAGAATCATTGTCCTTACGAGTTCTAACTCTCCCGAGTCCGCTGGCACTTCACAGGCTTCCCTTTGAAATTGAGTATTCATACAACACACTGTTCAGCTTCTGGGTATTGTGTTTTTTCGAGGTTCTGAGATCGGTGGGGTTGTGACGGAGATGCAGATGGAGGCTGACAAAGAGCCGCTATCTTATTACGGCGTTCTTAGTGTTGGGATGAACTCGTCTGCCGAAGAAGTAAGGCGTGCTTATCGCAAGCTTGCTATGGTAAGTCTGGCCTAAACACAGGAAAAAGATACATTAAAGATCCAAAAGTTGTTGTTCTAAGTGCGTGTGGAGTTAATATATGCGTTTGTTTTGTTGGTTGTTGTTGTTGTTTTTACTTCTTGGTGCAGCAATGGCATCCAGATAGATGGACTAAAACCCCTTCTTTGTTGGGCCAAGCTAAACGAAAATTCCAGCAAATCCAAGAAGCTTATTCAGGTTTTTTTTTTTTTTTCTTTTTTACTTTCCGGAGAGAAATTAGTTATCTTGATTACCCTTTTTTTTTTCCTTTTGTTTGGCCTGCGGAAGCGTGCGTATGAGCTTTATTAACCTCTTCTGTTGTTGGATCAGTGCTGTCAGACCAGAGGAAGAGGACGCTGTACGATGCAGGGTTATATGACCCCAATGATGAACAAGATGAGGTGGGTATTTCGAAGGAGTGTCTTTCTATGATTCCCCCGACGCATTTTGATATCATAACGATATTGATAATCTGTCAATTGAACTTTGTTTTAGGGCCTTTCTGATTTTCTCCAAGAAATGGTTTCTCTCATGAAGCAGACCAGGAAAGAGGTATGGATCTTGTTGCTGTTCAGATATCAGTTTCTTTCTTCGTTATTGCTTTTCCTACTACATCAACTATGTTGAGTTTCCGCAGCTCTAATGTTGTGATTTTAATTAAGCTTTCGACGTACACTGGCGTGGAAAAGTGGAATTGCGGTTGGTTTGGTTTGACAGTTAGGCCTATTTATATCTTAAAATAACACTGCTGAACTCTGAATAATGCTTTTAAAATAGAACGTTGAATTCATAAATTTGGAAACTTATTATGCAAGTTGATAGTTATGCAAGTTTTAATTTCTAATTATGGGATTAATTTCAGTCAAAACTTATTTTTTCTTATTAAAGAAAAGGAAACTGCTTTTCTATTGCTTAGATATTTGCTCCTAGGATATGACTGTTCTGTAGTTTTCTGATTGATTAAAATGGAAAACAGAGTGACCTGTTCTGGAATTGTACTGGGATTCTGAGAGACATGTTTTCTTCGTTTTCAAGGGAAGAATTTTCCTATGGCTGCTTTAGTCCAAATTGGGTGGGGAAATGGGGTGATTTACGAGGCCCATAAGTGGAAGAATGGTGATCAGAAGGTGCTAGTTTTGTTTTCACTAGTCAATTTTAGTAAGTTCGAGTAACCATTGATCAGAAGCATGTCATAACTTGAATTCACCACACAGATTCTCATGGTTTGCTTACCTAAAATCTTGAAATCTTTGATAATGTAGGTGGTGAAGTTTTTGTGATATAGTAGATTTCCATTTACCTAGCGTCTATGTTTAGAGGCTTATTTGAGAAGTCTATGTTGATATTTTATTTCATGGGTTGCATATACAGAAAAAGAATTATAGCTTGGAGGAGCTACAGAGGATGCTTGTGGAAATGGCTCAAGGATTCGATTCTCCTACATGGTTTTGCGGACCCTCAATTGTTGGAAACGCCGGATGCTCAAAGAGAACACGTTGGGAAACAGATCAAATGCCGCGTAGAAGCTCGCATTTGCATGCATCAAGCTTGGGGATGTCTGGAAGTAGCGGCTATTGCAATTAATGAGGAAGCTTTCACCGTTCTTCCAGAGAAAGATATGATGAGGATTGGACATCGAAGTAGATGATTAATCTGGATTCAGACATGAATTCGAGTTAACTACTCAATCCAATTATTTTTTTCCTGCTCACCTTGTGATTTCGAATGAGTCAATACCCGAGCCATAGGGTTGAATAAGTGTAGGCTTGAGACTGGAGTAGATCAGAGAGAGAGAGAGAGAGAGAGAGGTCTGCAATGTTTTGTGTACAAAGATTAGAGCTGCCTGTGGGGCATAGTGTCTTTATGCAATGTCTTCATACAAGATGATTGGAATTCTCTCCTCTTTACTGTGTTTTTTTCTGATTTCTGGAACATTTTTGTGTGCTCTGTTGGAATAATTATCTTGAGTAATGATAGGAATCCGTAATTGTAACTGTGTGTAATTTTGCACACCTTATGTGGAAATCTTTTGATTTTTATGTTTTTTATTCTCTCACCCGCTCCTCTCTCTCAATTCGGTCTCTCTCATCTCTCTCATTGTCTCTCTTTTATCTGGTTCATCTTAGTTTCAGTCTCTCTTATCTCGTCTTTCTCTCTCATTAGTTCTCTCTCTCCTCTCTCATCTCTATCTCTCTCTCATTTCGTCTCTTTCAGTCTCTCTTATCTCGTCTCTCTCTCTCATTAGTTCTCTCTCTCCTCTCTTATCTCTATCTCTCTCATTTCGTCTCTCTCCTTTCTCACCGTTTCTCAATCTCTGTTTCTCTCTCCTCCCTCACTGTCTTTCAGTCTCTCTTCCCTCACCGTCTCTCTCTCATCAGCTCCCTCTCAGTCCAAGCTCTCTCTCATCCCTCACCATCTTTCTCATCCTCGACTCTCATCCTTTTGATTTCTCTCTCATCTCGTCTCTCTCCTCCCTCACCATCTCTCAGTCTTCGTCTCTCACATCAGCTCTCTCTCTCCTTCCTCACTGTCTCTCTCTCATCAGCTCTCTCTCTCTCATCGTCTCTCGCTTGCTTCTCATTCTCTCATCTCATTCCTTTTAATTTCCTTCTCAATTTTGGAATTTGAAATGTAGAAAGGAGAGCAATTTGAGTTTTATTACGAGAGTATTTTGATAATTTAATAATGGTGTGGGTTTGGCTGATATCAAATAGTTGCAGATGTGAATAATAATTCTTGAAGTTTTGGACTTTTTAGACTATTATGATGTGAATAAAGCCCAAACAAGGGCCCTTTCTATTTGCATAAAAATGTTGAAGACAATTGATTGGTAAAGTTAAAAGGTTTTTTTTATCTTTTTTTTTTATTTAAAAAGAATCAGGGTCACATCTAATAGTGACCTCTTCTCAGTTATTATTAAAGAGCCTTCGTATACAATGGAGGAATATTGTGAAAATAAGCCAACTCATCAACGTGCTTACAAGAAAAACCACAAAAAAAAAACTCAATAACTACACTGGACTACATGCAGGACAAGGTGAAAGCTCAAGAGCGAAAAATGAAAAACTCCATGCAGGACAAGGTGAAAGCTCAAGAGCGAAAAATGAAAAACTCTACCGGCAACCCCACTCTATCTGTTAAAGATCAACCTAAGTGTGAATATGAAATTACAGCTGCCCCTCATAAGTCTTGGATAGCTGCTGCATGCATCTTCAAATATCAAGCAGCTCCTCAACTGTAATCCCTTCAACTGTAAAATTGATGACTGATATTTTGTTTGTTTTCTAAGGATTTTTCTATAAAAGGAGATCAATTGTAAACGTAGGATAGTGAAGAAACTATATAGATGGAGCCATTTGTAGAGATAGAGAATATTTGGTTAATGTTTTATAGTTTTTGTACAAACATTTCGAAATTAAATGTTTCGCTCAGTGGACGTAGGCAAATTGCTGAACCACTTATATATTGTCTTTATCTCATGTTTTGGGTGTGTTTCTGGGTGGTTTTAGCTCAACAATTGGTATTAGAGCTTTAGTTTTGCACTGCCCAGAAAATTCAAGTTGATCCAAATCAACTTTTGAATACACCAGTAGGTTCATCTCGATAAGACGAACACGTTGCCACAAACGGCATCAAAAATGGACGTCAGAGGAGCTCACATGCGCTCCGAGAAGGTCAGAACGTGTGTTTCACACGCCAACAGTCGTCCAGAGGTTGAAGACGAGTGAGATACGTGCCCCCACGCGCTCCAGAGGAAGAAGACGCTTGAAAGACACGCTTTCACGCTCCCCCACGCGCTCTCATGCACCCCACGTGCCCCGCCTGCTGTTTCTGTTCGATCTGGACCGTTCAAAATTTCAAATCCGTTTTTGGGCTTGATCTGAGCCATTTGGAGTCCCATTTCGACGATCCAATAGTAGTTTCCAACTATTTGGATCATTCCGAACTCATCCGTACGGTTAGAATTTTGAAATTCATTTTCTAAAAATATTAAATTTCTAGATGGAGTCAGAAGGAGAAATTGCAGGTGCTAGTAGCTTTTGTCGAAGATCCATGGTGTCAAATGCCAAATTTGAAGTTAAAAATTTCAATGGAACTAATAATTTTGGTATATGGCAATGTGAGGTCATGGACGTTCTGATCCAACAAGAGTTGGATATTACGCTGGAAGAGAAATCGGAGGACATAACATATAAGGATTGAGACAAGCTTAATCGACAAGCTTGTGGTACAATCCGTTTGTGCCTTGCCAAAGATCAGAAGTATTTTGTTATGAGAGAGACAAAAGTAAGCGAACTTTGGAAGAAATTGGAAGAAAAATACTTGACAAAAAGTATTGAGAGTCGCTTATACTTGAAGAAGAAGCTCTTCAGATTCTAATTGCGAGAAGGTATTTCTATGTCCGAATATTTCAATAGTTACAATCAGATACTTGCTGACTTGCAAAACTTGGATGTAGAAATCTAAGATGAAGATAAGGCTTTACTTTTATTAAATTCCTTGCCCGATACATATAAGCATTTGATTACCACACTTTTGTATGGGAAGGAAAAGATTAGTTATAGTGATGTATCTAGTATTTTGATAAATAATGAGTACCGCAAAAAGGATAAGAAGGTACAGCTAAATACATCAAATGAAACCTTTACAGCAAGTAAGCTTACTATCATGCTAAAGAAAGTAAGCTTGATCCTAGAGCTAAGAAAGCAAAATTTTTAGGCTTTAATATTGATGTAAAAGGGTATAAAATCTGGTACATAGAGTCAAAGAAAGTAATAATCAGTAGAGATGTTACTTTCAACAAGTCTGAAATGCTTAAGTCACATGAACATAAAGACTCCAATGAAAGCAGCCATGATAGCGAACCACCTTGTGATTCGCGGAAGGTGGAGTCTATTACTCCAAAAGATTTAGGAGTCACTAATGGAGAGCATGGACAACTTGAGGTTGATTGTCCAATCACAGTATCTCCAAGCCAACCTGAATCAATTGCAACAAACAGGCCGAGAAGAGAGATACATTTACCAGCACGCTATGCAGATTTTGTAACGTATGCACTTCTAGCTGAAGGAGATCAGATCCCAACCACTTACAAAGAAGCCATACAGTCTAGTGAACAGACTGAATGAAAAAAATGCAATGAGTGAGAATATGCAGTCTCTTCATAAATACCACACATGGAAGCTTGTGCCGCTTCCAAAAGAAAAGAAGTCAATTGGTTGTAAGTGGGTTTTCAATCAGGAAAATGATCAAGCTGCTAAAAATGAGATGCAATTCAAAGCTAGATTGGTAGCATAGGGCTATGCACAGATAGAGGGAATTGACTATAGTGAAGTATTCTCTCATGTTGTGAAACATTCATCTATTCGGATATTGCTAGCTTTGGTTGCACAATATAACCTTGAGTTAGCCCAACTTGACGTGAAGACAGCTTTTTTACATGGTGATCTGGAGGAGCAGATTTATATATCTCAACTGGAAGGTTTTAAAGAAGCTGGTAAAGAAAAATGGGTTTTCAATCTAAAGAAATCTCTCTATGGTTTGAAGCAGTCACCTCGGCAGTGGTACAAACGTTTCGGCCGCTTCATGATTAACTTGAAATACACTTGTTGCCAATACGATCACTGTGTGTATTTCAAAAAACTTGCAGATGGATCTTTCATATATTTGCTTTTATATATAGATGACATGTTAATTGCATGTAAAAGCAAGGTGAAGATAGATTGAATGAAGGCTCAGCTGAGTCAAGAGTTTGAAATGAAAGATCTAGGAGAAGCACGAAGAATATTGGGGATGGAGATTAACGGAGATAGGGTGAAAAGCACAATTCACCTTACACAGAAGCAGTATTTGAAGAGAGTACTACAACGCCTCAACATGAACTCGAAGACGAAGCCAGTAAGTACTCCAATGGCCCCATATTTCAAGCTCAGTGCATTGCAATCTCCTAAAAGTGATGAAGAGCGGGACTATATGAAAAATGTCCCATATGCAAGTGTTGTAGGAAGCTTAATGTATGCCATGGTGTGTACACAACCTGATATCTCCCAGACCGTTAGCTTAGTCAGCCGAAATATGCATAATCCTGGAAAGACACATTGGCATGCGGCTAAATGGATTCTACGGTATATTCTAGGTACTGTAGATCTTGGTTTGAAATTCGAGAAGAGTAAAGATAATCTAGTAACTGGATATGTTGACTCAGACTATGCTAGTGATCTTGACAAACGACGATCGACAACTGGATATGTGTTCACTATGGCTGAGGGAACAGTTAGTTGGCGATCTATTTTGCAGTCTACAATTGCACTATCATCCACAGAGGCTGAATACATGGCTATAACAGAAGCCGTGAAAGAAGCCATTTGGTTGCAGGGACTGGTAACAAATTTGGGCTTTAAACAGCAATAGGTTACCATTTATTGTGACAATCAGAGTGCAATTCATCTGGTCAAGAATCAAGTGTATCATTCTCGAACAAAGCATATAGATGTTCGTTTTCACTTCATACGTGATATTAGATGAAGGGAACATTTTACTTCAGAAGATTGACACTGAAGACAATCCAGCAGATATGTTGATGAAAGTCATCACAGGGATCAAATTCCAACACTGTTTGGAATTGATCAATATCTCACACTGTTGAGCACCTTCTAGTGCGTTGGTGCCTTAGGGCACATCTGATAGCAGAAATCTCTCATGGCAAAGATAACGAGTATTTCAATGAGGGGGTGAAATCATTTGAAGGAAACAAATTTGCAGCATCCCAATATGGCACACATGGGTAGAGGGGGTGATTGTTAAAAATCAATCCAAGTGTGAACATGAAATTACAGCTGCCCCTCAGAAGTCTTGGATAGCTGCTGCATGCACCTTCAAATATCAAGTAGCTCCTCAACTGTAATCCCCTCAACTGTAAAATTGATGACTGATATTTTGCTTGTCTCCTGTGGATTTGTCTATAAAATGAGATCAATTGTAAACGTAAGAGAGTGTGGGAAATACATAGATGGAGCCATTTGTAGAGATAGAGAATATCTGGTTAATGTTTTGTAGTTTTTGTACAAACATTTCGAAATTAAATGTTTCCGCTCAGTGGACGTAGACAAATTGCCGGATCACTTATATATTGTCTCTATCTCGTATTTTGAGTGTGTTTCTGGGTGGTTTTAACTCAACACTATCCAATCTAACAATGCCCGCAAATGTCTTGGTAGTGGATCATCCAGACCATAGGCTTTATTTAAATAAACAATATCACTGCGCAGTAGGTTGTTGAGATTGATTCGATGAAATATGACCTTAGGCTCGAGTATAAAGTTAATAATCTTGATTATTAGATATACTCTATTATTTTTTGCAGTATTTTGTAATGAGAAAATTAAATATTTTAAAAGATAAAAAGAGGGCATTATGTTTGAATATTGTTCTTAAAAATATTATTAATGAGAGGGATAGTTATGGGAAAAGAAGAGTATGGCGATAGATTTCTTACTTTCAAACCAACCAGTTTGGCCAAGTGTCAATTATTGGAACACTGGAGATTAACTTAGGGAAGAAGGTTCCCAAAATTAACACTTGGGACCCCATTTTAGGCTGTCTCATTCGGAAAGTTGACCGACTCGACTACGATAAAGTCCCAACAGCAAAAGGGCCAAGATGCTTCGAGAAAATGGGACGGTGCTCTCTCTCTCTCTCTCTCTCTCTACAAACCTCTCTCTCTTCCACTCACCTACGGGTCCGCTTTCCATCTTCCTAACTTTTTGTCCACTTTCCCATCTTAGATTTCTTCATTAAAACGTATTGGTCTCATTTCAGAGCACTTAAAAGTTAATTATTTGAATATTTTGGAAGATAATTCTTTTGAGTTTTACATGAAAATTAAGGAATATGAAATTGTTGGATTTGATAATGCTTGTGTATGAAAAATAATATAGAAAGCAAATTAAAAGAACCAATTGAACAAACGGAGGAAGAATCATTCACACACAAGAAAAAAAAGGTGTAGATATGATTTGATGTCTCAATAAAGGTGCCAGGCCAGGAGACCCCAGCTGAACAGTGATCTCTCTTCTTTAATTGGTTGCTGAATACATTATATGGCAGTGAATGTGATGACCTGTCGGTGGAATCTTAAGTATATTGGTTAGGGTTTCTTAGGGTAATGACAATATTGATTTGTGGTGCTTCAATATGCAAGACTACTTTATTAAAACTCTTTTCATGTGTCTTTTTCTTATCCTTTAGATCTTTTGTGTCCATGCAAGTATAATCATAAGTTTATTGATAATACATGATGAGTATAATTTGATTAAAGAGTTCTGCTACTTACAAACTGGTATATGAAAATATCTGTAAAATCTATTAAAAAAAACCGAAATATTAATAATTTTTTATTATTAATCACATTAGTGATGCAATACTGAGAGTATTGTATCAATTATATACAAGTGAGCTTGTAAATATATAATTCCTTTATACGTATCTCTGATCTCGCCTCAATACTGCCTGCTAGCTAGCTCTACACCAATCATGTCTAGCTCCTATCTTCACTTATCATCAAAACCTAATGCAGTGACGTGTAAAACGTGCACTTCATTTTTTCTTTGGCCCAAATTCTCATAAAATAATACATTAAACATTAAGTAGCCTTATATGTCGATAGATTACACAGATTGTACAAAGAATCGGCCTTCATTAAGTGCTAGAAGTGTCTAATATGGGTCCCATAATTTTGGACCATCCACATGCACAACAATTCCCCGAAGAAAAAGTAACATCCTACGAGAAGATCAGAGTCCTTGCAGAACATCTCTCACTCACACCGATTTGCATTTTTACCGCACCGATTTGCATTTTTAAAAAGAAAAATTCTTTTTATCATTCATTATTTATTACCTCACAACTCATATTCTATAAAAAACATCCTTATATCTTATGAAAAAATTATAAATGTAGAGTGTGAAAATTAATAATGACTGATACATATCATTTCTCCTATTTACATCGAATCGCTTTCAGTCTTTTTAAGTCTCCCCCATGCACCTAATAACGTAACCAGACCACTCTCCCACACCCACCTTGGCGTTGATCATTCTCTCTACCTTCCACCAGTTTACTTTCTTCAAAGCAAGCCACGAAAATAAGGCAAACGAATTTTATTCCAACTGGCCTTAGTAAAGCAATCAAAGATGCTTCTTTTCAACGCTCGATTGCTGCTAAACTTTTTCCTTGTGATCGCCGTTTTCACAGTTCTCGTCACAGCTGATGATCAAGGTGGTCAGAAGTGCATGCCGTGCTATCCAAACTCCCAACCACCGCCATATCCGCCGCCTCCACCAAGCCCACCACCACCAGCTGAACTTCCTCCGCCATCACCACGGCCACCGTCTCACAAGAAGTCGCCACCATCTCAACTCTGCCCTCCGCCTCCCGCGTCGCTCTTATACATAACTGGTCCGCCGGGGGAGTTGTATCCCATTGACGAAAACTTCAACGGCGCAGCCGGGAATTTGGTCACTAGGACGTTGCCTGTTTTCATCAGCTGTGGATTGTTGGGTCTTCTGGTTTTAATTTGGTGACTTTATTCAGGTAAGATTTAGAACCAGGGAGGCCAGAAGAACAGAATTTTATGGACATAGATGTTACTTAAGGTCTAAGATTTCATCGACAGGACAATTTGGTACCCTGTTTTAGTTAGTACCGATCTTTGGTACATGCTTTTATCTGAATTCTACAATAATCTTCAATAACAATTCTACTCTGTTGATCTGTTGCCAGTTATCCATGAATTCATGTTCATCTTTCTTTTTCTTTTCCCTTGTTTAGGATTTGAAACTTGATCAGAATTCTTCTCTATCATGAGCTAGACTTGGTTCGATTCTAATTTTGTGTCATAATTTTCTCGTCACCTCCATGCATGCTGTTCATCCTTTGCTTTTCTTTTTGATTTGATAGTTTTCTAGGAAAATTGTGATCAGATTCTGTAAATGAAATTTGGGGTTCCAAATGCAGAAAAAAAAAAAAAACAAATTAATATCTAAAACTCGTACGAATTAAGCATAATTAATTGATGTAGAACTAATGGACCGCCCACTAGCTCAATGAACGACTCACTCTTCAAGTGGGAATCACCACCACAAGTTCCTGATGTGCGTAGGCGTGTCCTTATTTGTAGACTTGGCAAGCCCTCTGTGGTGAACATCCAATGGGTCCCGACCTCGGTGTGCCTAGCCTAGCCTTGCCCAAAATTATGTCTTTATATAAATTACAAAATCATTGATCTTAATTTATATATTTAATTTACGGATATTCCTTATATTTCACAATAACTACAAATTTACCGACAAAATGAATTGAATGAGACGCATATATAATATTTTTGAAAAATAATATTATACAAATTTAGAGAGTGCAAACTGCACAATTTTTAAAAAAAGAAAAAGAAAATAAAAGAAAAGAAAATTTAGAGCTTATGGAAAAAAACTCTTTTTTTATTAGTAGATAATGTGTTTTTTTTTTTTTTTGACATAAAAAATATAAGAAAACTTGCACTTTCTAAACCTTACATAAAAAGTTACTCAATATCTTCCAAACTCCTACAAACATATGTAAATCTAGTTTCCTAATTTGATGTCCATTGTAATAAATTATATCAATGTCGATAAGAGCATGCAAAGAAGTTCACGGTAAATTGGGTTCAACCTTAGATCAAGTGCCAAGGTGCACATGGGTCAGTTCATGGATGTTGAAAAAAAAAAGAAAAAAAAAAACAGAGAGAGAGAGAGAAATCCTAGGCATCTTGATCATTGGGGAAGTACCTTACCAGAGATCATTCCTGCAGAGTGATAGAGGGTGTCAGTTGCCAGTGGATGAAATCAACATCGGTTTCGCCAAACAAACTATGGATTGGCAGGGTCCCATACACTTACAGCAATGACTGTTAGTTGTCTCGTTACTTCGCACATCATGTGTTTGTAGTGGGGTCATGGTCTCGTAGCAAGTTGAGGAGATGAGATTTGGTTGTTGGGTATTCTTAAACCTCTATTTAGCGTCGGTTTTAGGTGAGATGAGATGAAAATTTTATAAATAATAATAAGATAATTTATAAATAGTTGTAAGATGGTTTGAGTTGATTATTTTTCAAATTTTAAGAAATGAGAGAGAAAAAATTAAATAAAAAATATTATAAAGTTAAAATATTGTAAGAATTTGATTTTATAATATTATTTTTGTTTAAAATTTTGAAAAAATTAGAGTTATTTTTTTATTTAAAAATTTTTTAAAAAATTATTAATTAATTTTAAAAAGTTATAATAATTAATTTAAAATTTTATATTTTAATTATATTTAAAAATATGATAAAGTTAACCTTATCCTCACGTGCTGGCTTGATAATTGTACGTAGTCTAGTGAGAATTATTTATATCGTTTGTAACATCACATCAATTATTTTCGATTACCCTTCCTAAACAACAAAGCAGGTAGAAAGTATCCATCTAACCGACTCTTAGATAGAGGACCTCCGTATTCTCTCTAGAAAGAAAACCGATCCTTTCTGTCGTCGGTGAGAAATGAGTGAGCTTCGGCTCCATTTTTTTCTCTATTTTCATTTTCTTTTTTTATCTTTTTTTTTTTTCTATAACTTATTTGTGAATATGCTTTTATAATTATGTTTTTTATCAGCACGGATTTCTCAAATCTGTTGTACTCGACCATAAACAGTTGATACGCGCCTCATCACGATATTTCCCTCCCACCGATTTACTAGGACAACAAGAAACCGTACCTAAAATGTCAGCGCATAGTCCTCATCGTGGTCTTTACGAGTCATCGCACTTCGACAGCTTTGTCGAGTACACACGCCGCACCAGTAAACTCCCCACCTTCCAATCCTTTAGATCAGCCAGATGCTTCCTCCATTCCATTAGCACGTGGTTCTCATGCGCCATTCCAGTAGTGTGGATTGACCGTTCCTACACTGCAGATATGTCATTCCCATGCCGGTCTATCTTAGTTATTGCTTTCTCTAACTAGTGATCTTGAAAGAGATTAAAGACGTCACTAATAAATATCTCAAGACTTTTAACTATAGTGCATCCACTTACATCGCTTCCAGTGGTGGTTTACTTTAAAAATATCTTTTAAGACGATTCCCTCTTAATAGAACTTGGGTAGAAATAAAAAAATTGATCTCAGAATCTATTTTTTTTCACCACATTTATATTGGATTTGTTGTTTTGAAATATTTTGTTGGTGAATCTCATCTCCTCTAACATGTATCATCTTTTATTTTAATGAATTTTACTTATTTTGAAAAAAAAAAAAAAGAAGGTTGAAATTGCAAGTGCACGGGCTAATATAGCATGCGAGCCACGTCATCCAATCAGAGGCTAAATGTTGATCGTCCACTGGTTAATACTAGCATGGCATGCTATATCCCCATATTTTCATCATAGTTGACATGACATGACACGTGCCATACCACGTAGCGTTGCCGATCAACAGTCAACATTTGACCCTGACTGGGATAGCGTGGGAGTCACCTCATGCTCGTCACATGGCCCCTGTCCGTAGCACCACTCTAAACGTTGACGAGGATAGAGAAATTCTAAGTATAATAGTAAAGTATGTAAATGTAGTGTAATTATTTTCAAAAGGAATAAAATTAATTTTTAAAAAATTAAATTTTTTTATATACATCTTATATTTTTTTATTTTTTTAAAAAAATCATGTGACGATCGCATAATTTATAATTATAAATATCTTTTTTAACGATAAACACTTGAATGTCAAATAAAATAATGGGAGCGATTTGCAAAGCTACTCGTAGAGGATGAATATAATCCATAGACAGCCTCCTAAAATAAGTTTCTTCTTCTTGTTTTATTTATTTTTTAATTACAAAACTATTTGATTTAAAGAGTGGGAAGGATCAACTTTTATTGGTTTTCATGGGGTTCACTGATCCAATGCAAGGTCATCAACACACTAATCCAATAAAATAAATAAGCTGTTCCACAAACTCCCATTAAACTCAACATAATAACTAGAAATTTCGTAAGTCACCATGAACCAATTACACATACTGAAAACCAAATAGAGCTAATCTTGCCCAAGCGGTTTATTTCTAATCACCAGTTATACCGTTTAAATCCTTTGAAAATATTATAAAAATAAGAGAGTGAGTTATCTATAATTCAATAAATAAAAAACATATACTAATTTGTAAATAAGAATATTTAAAGAATATAAAATACAGAACAAAAATATTTTCCAGTATTAGCTCGCAAAACAAAACATGATAGCAAAAATAACAAAGTAACGGTCTAAAATATTTATATTTCAAAATCCTTTAGCGTATCATAGCTTAGCATCATCGTTTGGATAATAAAAATATTTTATTTTATCTTATCTCATTATTATAAATTTTTTAAATTTTTATACAAAATATAATAAATAATTTTATTTTTTTAAATATCAAAATAATAATAGTATTAAATAAAAATATTTTAATAATATTTTATTTAACTTTCAATTTTTATTTATATTCATCTAATCTCAATTCTCAATCATCTAATCTCAATTCCCAATCAAAATGACAAATTCTAGCTGATGGATCCGTAACAGGGAGACACGTTTCTAAAAAAAAACAAAAAACAAACAAAAGCCCCCTAAAATGATCTATATTTCCACGTCTGCCAAAGAGAAGTTCCGGAACCTTCCCGATAATCATCACCTTCAGATTTTTTTTTGCCAGTAACCATTGCATCACCTTCAGCTATTCATGAAGAAAAATCATGACCGCCTCTGCCTTTGCGTATAAAGCGATCCCGCTTTCTGTGACACGCCGACAGTGAAGGCTTGAAGAGGAGATGTGTTCTGTCGGCTGAGACGGAGAACTATAGGGATCGTATATTTTTCAAAAATGTTGATTTCATCTCAATTTTATTATTATAATTTTTTTTAAATTTTAATATAAAATAAAATAAATAATTTAATTTTTTCAAATCTATCTCATCTAATTATTACAACTTTTTTAAATTTTAATACAAAATAAAATAAATAATTCAACTTTTTTAAATCTCAAAATAAAAATAATATTAAAAAATATATTCTAACAATATTTTATTTAACTTTTTAACTTTAATCACAACTCTCATCTCTGAAAACAAATGAGGCCGGCTCTGTTTGCTTATACAATATTCTTATCTCATCTCATCTCAATCATTATAACTTTTTCAAATTCTGATATAAAAATATAATAAACAATTCAATTTTTTTAAATTCAAAAATAAAAATAATACTAAAAAATATATTCTAATAATATTTTATTCAACTACTATTCAAAACATCTCATCTCATTTGAACTGTGTATCCAAATCCAACCTAAAATTCCGTTTGATTGTTAACTCGTTTGAGTTCAATTCAATTTAGTTTAATTTTAAATTAAATATAATATTTAAATATTCAACTCTAAAATTACTAAACTCATCTCAACTCAAAACATCTCTACACATGTGACCATAATATTTTTCAATTCAACATTTTTTTATACGTAGGACTTACAACCTTTTTCAACTTCTCATAAATACATCTAAACTAATCTTAATATCCAAATACACTTAAACTCATTTTAGGTAGACCTCACAAAATTCTGTATCATCTCAGTTCATTATTATTCATAAAGAGTTTAACTAAGCTCAACATCCAAATGGAGTCTAACTGAATAAAGGTTAAACACGTGATGGGCTACCGGGCCACCGAGGCAAATGGGCTAACGTTGAGACAGCGGGCTGTGGGAAGTTGGTCTACAATCGTTAGGCTATGGCCATTGGCCGAGAGCTATCACTTTAGGTTTTATGTTAGTATCTGCTTTATATAATAAAGTTAATATCTCTTTATGTAGTGGACAGGCCTTTTAGTAAGAGGGATATTTCAGTATTTTACTTATGTTAGTTATATAGAATTAGAATCTGCGTGGGGGAGAGGGCTTTTTGTCTAAAAGTTTCTACTGTTCATAGTCTTTGTGGAGGAGCATTATCAGTACAATTCTGGATGAAGTGATTTCCATTTTCTACATCATCCATTATTTTAATCTTTCTATATATCCCTGTTGGTTACACTTTCACTTTCGTCAAGAATCATTGTCCTTACGAGTTCTAACTCTCCCGAGTCCGCTGGCACTTCACAGGCTTCCCTTCGAATTTGAGTACTTATACAAGACCGTGTTCAGCTTCTGGGTATTGGGTTTTTTCGAGGTTCCGAGATTGGTGGGGCTGTGAGTCGTGACGGAGATGCAGAAAATATTTCGTTTGTAATAGCATTTCCAAATATTTTGCCAGTCTCTGTTCGTCATATATGAGAGCTGATCATAAATTTCTGAATGCCGCAATTAAACTTGACAAGGAAGAATAATAATACAAAAAATCTACTACCCTCAAACAATTAATTAAGATAAAGCAATTATATGGTATCGAAAAAATAAAAAAAGTTGTGGCCAAGGTCTTTTAGACCAAATGGCATAAAGTCTAATCTTCAAATGAAAGAACCAAATTCAAATGCTTACTCCCGTATAAAAAAGAAGAAAAATTGTGAAATATTATTAGTGAGTTGAGCTGAATTGAATTTTCTATAAATAATAATGAGTTAAGATGGTGGGGTGAGTTATATTAGGTTTACTTAAAATGAGTTTAGATGTGTTTGGATGTTAAGATAAGTTTAGATGTATTTATGAGAAATTGAAAAAAAGTTGTAGGTGCCGTATGTAAAAATGTTTTAAGTTAAGATAAATTTAATAATTTGAGAGTTGGGTCACGTCAAACCCAAGTCCATAAATTTCTTTGGTTATTTTTTGTGCTTCTTCTTCTCGTTTGTAAAATTATCACTTGCTAGCTCTCTTGTTGCTATAAAAATCGCTCAACAAGCCCGAAGGGGAGAAAAAGTCATTCTTAGCCCATTGGGGTGACTTGGGCCTCGTTTGGAGTTGTTTGGAGTCCTCGACAGTGTTTTGGTGCGGCTATACAGTGGTGATGCGTACGTTCATAGCGATGAATGGAAAATAAGTGTAGAGAAAGTAAAGAGATGAACACGTAGATTTACGTGGTTCGACATAATGCCTACATCACAGGGCGTTTGGGGAGGAGAAATCCACTATAATATTCTTATTTACAGTCTCTCATGGTCCCTCATAACTCACTGTACAATGGTCATGCTGAATATGACTTTACTAGAGAAAAAATCTTCACTTGAACTTCGAATCCTGAGATTGAAGGAGAAGTTGAAGAGGAGAGGAGAAGAACCAAAGAAAAAGAAGAAGAAGCCCTTAAGAAGAAGAAGATCAAGATCCCTCGGCAGTTATCCGGACCCTTCTATTTATTTGATTGTTTTTCTCGCATGCGTCCCTGCATTGATAAGGTCAAGCCCGTTTCGTGTGTTTGAACACGCCCCCTGACAACCACCCCCTAGCACCCACATTACCTCCTGACAGCCTCACACCCCATTACCTCCTGACCCCCCTAACACCCTCCACCAGCTGCACATCCCTATCCTTTGTCCTTCACTTATATCTTTTTGTCTATTTTCCTAGTGTGGCTTGGTGGCTGGGTCATGTATTAGGCTTTATTGCTTTTTAACCCCTCACAAGCTCTATTGATTTTCAGCCACTTATGAGACACGCGCACCCCAAATATAGATTCCTAGGCATCCAATCTCCACTCCAGTTAAGCAATGCTCCATTCAAATAGGCGTGTCTAGCTAATTACGTTCTATCCAAAGTCACGTGTATGCCTCATCATGCATCTTCATGCTTTTGTACATTTTTAATGTTAAATGTATCGCTTAGGATGCCTCCCTTAGCTAGCTAGCGTTAGGTCTTTATTTTTTACATGCATGCATCAGGCTTTCACCATCGACGATGTGTAAGCCTCCTCAAAGCTCCGATCTATGTGCCATCAAAGCTCCGATCTCTCCAATCCCAGCGGTTTTCTGATTAGTTCTTCGTTTTTCAGACGTGGATCTTATGGTAATTAAAAATGAAAATAAAAAGTTCCATCTGATGCACTCAAGTCATCGACTACGGTGCCCCCTTATTAATGGAGACATTATGGGCCCCAACCTGATCAGTTGCCCGGTCCTTATGATGAACCAAAGTAAACCGTCTCTTACTAAGGTGCGGGGAACCAAAGAAGAAAAAGTAAAATGCAAAATGAAATTAGTTATACATGAACATATAAAATTTACATAGTTTGACAACATACTTATATTTATAAAAGTGCATAAAATCTTATTCTCTTGAAAGTCAAATACAATGTGTGGTAATACATTGCGATGTCGTACGGAAATATATATATACACGCACGTGGCAAAACCCTAATTAGGATAATTAGCACGTAAACTCTAGCTAGAAGTCAGGTCGGATTGATTCAAGAGTTACACCTGGTGAAAGAATTTTTCCTAATTTAGCTTGGGCCGCTCTATGGACCAAGCTTCATTGAAAATCTACAAAAACAAAAAATCAAAAATTCTTATCGGATTGGATCATTAAATCGGGCCGCCACAAAACAAAATCAGGTTCACACAAAAAATTCAACATAAAGTCCTATGTTAATTTACAAAACATGAGTACTTTCCGTTTGTTTTTTTTTTTTATTGGTTTTTAAACAAAAGTATATAAATACAACTGTTTTACAACTTTTAAATAGCTATTCAATAAAATACTATTATTTTTTGAATTTATTCAAAATTTTGTTTTGACTTTTAAATTAAGATATATAACAATATTTAATTGAAGAGTTGTGTGAAGTTTGTAAAATAGTTGTATCATTTATTTTCCTTTTTTAAAAGCTTTGAGTTGATATAAGTGAGATTTTTGTTTGGAATGGCTCAGTGAGAGATTTGGATAGTGAGTTAAATTGAGATGAAAGTTAAATATAATATTATTAGAATATAATTTTTTAATATTATTTTTATTTTGAGATTTGAAAAAGTTGATTTCTTTATTATATTTTGTTTGAAAATTTAAAAAAGTTGTAATGATTAAATCATAAAATAAGATGAGTTGAGAGTATTTTTTAGTCCAAACAAGGCCTAAATTTCCAATATTTGTTTATGTGCGAAGCACGAGAATAAGTATAAATTTAAAGATGAGATTTGTTAAGGATATGATCATAATCTTCAAAAAATCAAATGATCGTCATTTCTATATCATAAAGCACTTTTTTAATTTGTTTTCAAACAAATTTAACATGTTTGAAAGTGCTTTAAATATATGATTACTAAATAATAAATAAATTTTTAACAGTAGAATTCATTACTTAAGCTATAAGTTATAAATCCTAAAATTATAAGCTATTTTTCCCACAACAATCTCAAACATGTCCTAAGTATTTGTCAAATTTAGCATTTACATTTTGTGTGTCTTCAGCTTGCTACTCTGATCATACGAACATCTTGCACAAAAATTATCGCAAATACCTAGCTATAAATTTTGTGAAGAAGTTGTAGCTGGCCCAGTTAGAAGCTTTTTCATGCTGCCGATGGCATGGCTAATATAACCATGCCATAAATAAGTCAGAAAAATTATATACATTAAAAAAAGCAAAATCAACAGTGCCATCTCCACACTTTTTTTTTCCCCTAAGCAACCATATTATAAATATATAAACCAATTACATGATACAAAACATACAAGATGGGAGGTCCCAACATTCATCCAAAATTAGATAGTACAACACAAGGGAAAAAAAAGAAAAAAAAAAAAAAAGGGACCCCCACCCATTTTCTATAAGGGGAAGCCCCCTAAAACGATTTTGATACAGTCTGATAAACGAACTATAATACTACGATCGTAAGCTGTAGTGAATGGATCTATGTTGCATGTCACTTATTTGAATTGATTGAAAGAGACTTTCACTACATTTTTCCCCACGATTCTTGGTTAGGAGGAACAATAACATAAGAAAATAGCAAGCAAAAAAAGCGTCGAATCACTGGAAAGCGACCGCTTGGAATTGTGGAGGCTCGTGAAGACCACGCGCCACACTAGGAGAGTGGAGGTTGGTCGGATCTAAGAGGTCTGAGGCCACTAACCCCAAAAATGTTGTGCATGGTGGCGGCAGACTCTCCTTAGTGCGGCGGTACATGAGATCTACTCACGGTTTGGGTCACAGGTAAGACTCATGCACTATTCTTTTCGACGATCTGCTTCTGCCATCCAAAGGATCAATAGCTAGGGAGTCTTACAATGAGGCACGTGGCCATCATGGGTGGCATAAAAGCAATAGATCGGCACTTCTTCGTGTTACGGTTGGAAATCAAACGAAGAAAAAAAAAACATAGTAAGACAGTGTCAAGACTATACATACAAGAGGAGGGCAACCACCCAGTGGACAAAGAAGGTAAGATTTTTCAGCATTCGGTAAAGAGCGTTTTCGCTAGAGGGAGGGAGGGAGGGAGAGAGAGAGAGAGAGAGAGAGAGAGAGAGAGAGAAAGAGAGAGAGTTCTCTCCTTTATTACATTAGTATCTCCACACTTTTTTTTAAGCAAGCATTTCATAGATAAATTAAGTGATTACAATATACGATATTCAATAGAGTGGGAGTCCCTAATAATCATCCCAAAACAAACAACGCAACACAAGAGAAATGAAATAAAAAATTTAAAAAAAAAAAAGAAAAAGAAAAAAATATCTAGAGCTAAAAATTTGGCTCCTACTCATTTCTCACTAAGAAAAAGTGGCTTCTGAATGCAGTCGAATAGATTTTGAGCTGCCTGAGCGATTCTTCTCTCTCTCTTTTTCTCTCTCAGGAAGGAGGGTGAAGTGAAGTGGGGTCCACAAAATATTCTAACAGAATTGGTGGTGGCAGAGGGGGTAGGAACGTGCATAACAGTTTTGTTATAGCTGTGTGAGTGCACTGAGGGTGGCAAGAAGGTGGTGACCAGAGGAGTTGACGCCTGAATTTCATAGATTTTCTAATAGTGAGGGTGGTCAGCAAGGAAGATAAGGCGGGGCATAACATGAATGAACTAGAGAAGAGGTGGGAAAAGATGAAACTAACGGAGGAGGAAACCAAATGCATCGATTTGGATGATGAGTTACCAGAGGAATTGAAAAACAAGGAAGTTTGCAGTCTAATAGGGAAAGTTTGGATGGAGAGAAGCATCAGTAGGATGGTGATAGAAAATACAATGGCTAAAGTGTGGAGAATCAGTAGGAAAGCTTAGTTCCAGGAGGTGGGAACAAACTTGTTTGTTATAACTTTTGCTAACCAAGATGATAAATAGCACATTCTACAAGGCAGGCTATGGTTATTTGATAACCAGATGTTCGTGATAATGCAGCTGGATAGGTCTATCCCTCCACAGAATATGGACTTTAGCAAAGAAAGGATATGGATTCAACTGCATGAGTTACCCTTAGCATGTATGAACAAGGATAGATGAGAGGTGATGGTTGAGACCATTGGTAGGGTTCTAGAAGTGGAAACTTTAGTTGATGGGAGTGGGTGGGGGTCCTATCTACGGATCTTAACTGAAATAGATTTGAAAAAACCATTGGCTAGGGGAAGAACCATTACCATAAAAGGGCAGGTCCTCTGGATACCTGTCAAATACGAGAAACTCCCATATTTCTGCTTTAGTTGTGGGTGCATCGTTCATGAGGAGACTGGCTGCAAAGGGAAGGATGAGATGGAGGTACAGTTTGGTACCTGGTTGAGGGCAGGGGTGAGAGCAAAATTCTATAAACAAGGAGAGGGGCGTAAAAGCCCAGTTAGAATAGGAGTTAGCAATGAGAGAGTTGCACCAGTTGCGAGAATGAAAGAGAATGAAGGTTGGAAGGGGCAGAATGAAGTTTAGGGAGAGACAGAGGTATATGCAGATTTTGAGGTAGGAAGGGAAGTATGCCATGAGGCAAGAGAACTGGAAACAGATGATAGTTTGGTGGGCTTTCCATCAACTAATAAGGGATTAAAGGATACTATAGAAAAGAGTCCAGAACATCCAAGTGAGGAAATGAGAGCAGAGGGGATTTTTCTGAGGGATGGAGTTGATAAAAGTAAAAGTCTATTTAAGGGGAAGGGATATTCTATTTGCAGGGAGGAAAACACTGATTCTCATGATTTTCAGACAGTCACTTCTAAGACTCCTGATAGGTTGTATTGTATTGATAGAAAAATTACATGGAAGAGAAGAGCTAGGGGGCAGTAAGATAGATGGGGTTGTTATTGATGAGAACAAGAAGAGAGGGGTGTGTCATTTGAGCCATGGAGAGGGTAGGGGAAACCAGAAGAGAAGCAAAGTTGTTGAACCTTTCATCCTGAACACTGTTGCGCTCAGGAAAAGTTGGTGGAGGCTGCTGAGCAGCTCCACCAACAACCATGAATTGGTTATGTTGGAACTGCCGAGGGCTTAGGAACCCTCGGACAGTTCATGAGCTTCATCTTTGGGTGAAGATAAAGGTCTTGGATTTTGTTTTCTTAATGGAAACAAAATGTAGAAGAGACAAGGTGGAGTTGGTTAGAAATACGCTTGGGTTTGACTGCAGTTTCATTGTGGAATGCAAAGGGGTCAGTGGTGGATTAGCTTTCTTTTGGCACTGTTCATGTAATTTGGAGTAAGAATCTTATTCTAGGTCCCACATCTCAATGGTGTACAAGGATTTGGCCTCTAAGGTGTTGTTATTGACAAGTTTCTATGGGAAACCGCAAGCTGATCATAGAGAACTCAGTTGGGATCTGTTGAGAGTATTACAACCGAGAGATGACAAAGCTTGGGTTTGTGCAGGTGATTTTAATGAGATCCTTCACCAACATGAAAAGGTGAGGGCTGCAATAAGACCCTATTATTAGATGGAGATTTTCATAGTGGCTATGGAGGATTGTGAACTTGGTGATCTGGGATTCAATGGCAACAAGTTTACCTGGAGTAATAATAGAGATAACAGCCAGTTCACCAAAGAAAGACTTGATAGGGGCATGGGCAACTCAAAGCTGGCTCTCATGTTTTGCAATATAGATGTTTATACCCTCCCTGCCCAAACTTCAGACCATTCTCCTATTCTTGTTTCTATGAACAATGATCTTAGCAATTGTAACCAAAAGAGAAGATTGTTTAGATATGAAAGTGCTTGGGACAAGAAGGAGGATTGCAGGAAGATTGTTGAAGATGTTTGGAGGTCTAAAGAAATAAGTCATAGTAGGCTTCTTTCGATCTCAAGTGGTTTAGCCCATTGCAGAAATGTTCTCACTAGGTGGAACAGAAACTGTTGAAAGAATAATAAAGAACTGGTACTTTCCAAACTGAAGGACATCTCGAGATTACAAGAGGAAAATCTTGGGCAGTCTGTGTCTGTCATCAAGAGCAAACAAAAGGAAGTGGATCAGTTGCTAGAAGAAGATAATTTGAAATGGAAACAAAGAGCAAAACAGAAATAGCTTAAAGAGGGAAACAGAAACACAAGATTTTTTCATATGTGTGCAAACCAAAGGAGGAAAACCAATAGAATAAGCAAAGTGGAAGGAGAGGATGGCACTGTTTACACTAATGCAACCCAGGTGGCAGGTTTATTTCAAGATTTCTATAAGAATTTGTTCACCTCCTCAAAACCTTCAGGAATTGACCATTATTTACAAAATTTGGTTCCTAAAGTTTCAGAAGAGATAAATGCTTTTTTGTGCAAAGAGTTTGTGGTGGAAGAAGTCAGGTTGGCAGTGTTCTAGATGAATTCTTTGAGTTCACATGGGCCAGATAGCTTTAGTGCAGGCTTCTACCAAGCTCACTGGCAAGTTGTGGGGGAGGATATGAGTAAGGTAGTGCTGGAATTCTTGAATCTGGTAGATGGGACTTGAGCACCATTAATGACACTTTCATTGTATTAATTCCAAAAAAGAAGACCCCTTCTAAGATGACAGATTATAGACCTATTTCACTTTGCAATGTAATCTATAAAGTCATTTCTAAAATAATAGCTAATAAGTTGAAGAAAGTGTTACCTAATCTTGTATCTCAAAACCAGAGTGCTTTTATCCCCAGTAGACTTATTATGGACAATGTGATGGTTGCCTATGAAGCTATGCATTCTATGAATAACAGATTGAAGGGTAAAAATGGCTTTATGGCACTAAAGCTAGATATGAGTAAAGCCTACGATAGGGTGGAGTGGGACTTTTTACTTACTGCTTTAGCCAAGATGGGCTTTCATGAGAAGTGGTGTGATCTAATTGGGAAGTGCTTGAAGTCTGTATCTTTTTCACTGCTCATAAATGGCTCACCTCAAGGGAGTTTCACAGCATCTAGAGGGTTGAGGCAAGGTGACCCATTGTCACCTTACCTCTTTATTCTATGTTCTGAAGTTCTGAGTTGCATGTTGACAAAAGCTGAAATTTCTTGAGCAATAACATGAGTTCCTTTTGTTAGAGGACAGATTTGTATTAATCATTTATTTTTTACAGATGACTATCTTCTATTTTATAAAGCCTCTTCTTTGGAATGGAGCAATTTACTCTATCTATTGGAGTGTTATGAGATGGCTTCTGGTCAGAGGTTGAATAAAGAGAAAACTTCTATTTTTTTTTTAGCAAGAACACTCCTTCTAGCACCAAGGAGATTATTCTGAGGATTGCAGGTGTTTGATCTTCATGTTCATATGAGAAGTATTTAGGACTCCCAGCCCTTATTGGCAGGTCTAGATTCAAAGTTTTCTCATCTATTTTGGATAGGGTCAGCAGCAAAGTCAGCAATTGGAAGAATAAATTTATCTCAAAAGCTGGAAAGGAAGTGCTCTTGAAAGTAGTTATCCAAGCTCTTCCAACCTACTGCATGGGGATTTTTAAACTTCCCAAATCCTTGCTTGGGAAGCTGAATAATATTATGAGACAATTCTAGTGAAGCTAGCAACAATGTGAGAGGAAGATAAGTTGGATTTCATGGAAGCAGATGGGTAAATCCAAATCAGAGGGGGGCCTTGGGTTCAGGAACTTTGAAAGTTTCAATTTAGCTTTACTAGCTAAGCAATGCTGGAGGTTAATTCAATTCCCAGATTCTTTAGTTAGTCAAGTCTTTAGATACAAATACTTTTCTAACTGTTCTTTTTTTTATGCCAAAGTTGGATCTAACCCCTTATACATTTGGAGGAGTCCGTGTGAAGCTAGGAACCTGGTGTTTGAAGGGTTTATTTGGAGGATTGGGGATGGTGCTCAGGTGAGTATTTGGAAAGATCGGTGGATCTCTCAACCAGATTCTTATAGGATCCAAGGTAATCCAACCATCTTGGAACCGAATGAGAAAGTAGCAAGTCTTCTTGATCCAGTCACAAAGAACTGGAACACGGCTTTGATAAGGAGCTGTTTTTCTGAAAGGGAAGGGACTCTCATAACTCAAATGCCAGTTAGTATTGTAGGGTGTCTAGATAAACTAGTATGGAGATGCACACAGAATGGCCTCTTTTTCGTAAGGAGTGCTTATCATCTTCAAATGGAGCTGAATGAGAAGGCCAGAGGGCAATGTTCCATAAAAGGAGCTGAAAGTTATTTATGGCAATCCATATGGAGTCTCAATGTGCCGAGTTCAGTGAAATTTTTTTTATTTGGAGAGCTTGCTTGGAATCACTTCCAACTAAGCTTAATCTTTATAAAAGAAGAGTTGTTGACTCACCAACCTGTCCTATTTGTCTATCAGAAGTGGAGTCAATTCTTCATGTCACATGGAACTGCACTGCTACAATGGATATATGGTGTCTAGGTTCAAAGAAGGTACAGAAGGCTGTTTTCGAAGATGAAAATTTCAAATGTCTGTTTAAAAGCTGGCTTAATACCTTTGAGAAGGATCAAGTGGAGGAAATGGTTGTTATAGTTCAGAAGATTTGGCAGAGGAACAATTTTCTTTTCAAAGATGAGTTCACTCATCCAACAAAATTGATGAAGCAGAGCTTAAGGGCTATGGAGGAGTTTAGAGAAGTTGTTGTCATAGAAGTAATTCCTCAACCAGAATTTCTAGCATGCACTGGAATTTGGACAGCCCCACCTGAAGGGTTCTATAAAGTGAATTGGGACAGTGCATTGTGCAAAAGCAAAAACCTGGTTGGCATTGGCATTATTATTGGGGACCATGAGAAGCAAGTTAATTGCGGCTAAAAGGATGAGAAGGTCTCTCACTCAGGATCCACACATTGCAGAAGCCTTTGGTGCATGCCAAGCTGTGACTTTTGCTCTAGAGATTGGTCCTAGAAGTATTATACTGGAAGGAGATTCACTAGCAGTCATCAATAGCATAAATGGGAATGAAGAAAGTTGCAATAAAACAAGGCCACTAACATGGGATATCAGATTTTTGTTGGCTCAATTAGAAGCTTGGAAAGCAGTTCATACGAAGAGAGGAGCCAATTATGTTGCTGATTGTTTAGCAAAAAATGCTCTTGGAGTAAGTGAGGATATTATTGAATTTAAAGTTTGCCTATTTCTCTTGATTGAGGTTATGAACGAAATGATCCTTTTATCAATAAAAAAAAAAAAAAAGTCACTTAAAGTGATTTTTGCATAGATTATAAAATTACAACTAAAAGTTACAATAGATTGATTTGTACTGTATTTTAAAGATCTGGAATGGCCGAAGGGTAATCTCCACACTTGCATGTTGACAATGTGTAGACAGATCATTAAGCCACTTAAGTGAGAGAAACGTACGATCTGGAACAACGTACGATCACTCTCTTAAACTCTTTGAACAATTAAGTAAGCAATTTGGTGAGAAATTGAATGGATTAATAAATGCCGTTCATACCGTTCAAGCTTTTTTCCTCGAAACTTTCTATACCGTTCAAGCTAGCTTTTCGTTCACACCAAAGTCAACTGATTAAATGTCGAAAGGATGCTCAAACATGCATGTCTGATCGATCATTAAATGCCCCGCGGCCCAGAGAAAATTTGGCTGGCTGGCTAGCTTTGATCGAGAAGATGGCCCCCCAAGTACTGAATGTGGAGTAGTACTTTGGGGGGCAAAAGATTACCTTAGGGCTGTATATAAGTGGAAGGGTTAATCCAAGTAGAGGCCAGTACGATATATAATATATATATTTATATATGTATATTTATATATAAGATGTAAGACAGAACAATGCAATTAAATAATGTTGACATGTATGATCACCATGACATCATCAAGAAAATTGAATAATGCACTGTTTTGGACACATGAGGGAGGAGCGCAAAAGACCAAAATTGAATGAATTAGTGGAAGAGACGATTATTGTAATTATGAAAAAAAAAAGACTAATAAAATAATTAAAGAATAAATGTAATTAGAATATGTAGCTTAATAGACTACAAAAGATTACTTCAGGAATTATATATATATATATATAGGCCAGGTAACATGCATGAGAAACATCAATCATTAAAAAAAAAACACAATTTGAAGTCTCGTTTGTTTTTAGAGATGAGATGAGTTGAATTGAGATTAAAGTTAAAAAATTAAATAAAATATTATTAGAATATATTTTTTAATATTATATTTATTTTAAAATTTAAAAAAATTAATTATTTATTTTATTTTATATAAAAATTTTAAAAAAATTATAATTATGAGATGCAATATTTTCAAAATTTTTAAAATTTAAAATTTCAACTACAAAAACAAACAAGGTCTTAAAATTCATTTGGTAGTCAATAATAGAGCGAGTACAACAGCCTTTGCATGCGGGCTGTTGAATATAAAGCAAACAATTGACAAAGGTAGTAGGTACTCACGAAACTGTTTCAGGAATCTCCCTCCGATGCTCTAATGATAATAGGACGGTGCTGCTCCCACAGAGGGAATCCACCGAAACCAACCACCTAATTGGTAAAAACTTTTTTATTTATTTTTTTTTATTCAAATGTTTTTTTAAAATTCATTAAATAATTTAATTAAAAAAATAAAAAATAAAAAATCATTTTAAAATTATTACTTAACAATTAAATAAAAAAAAATAAAAATAAAAACATACAATCGGTGGCAACTATCGGTGACCACCTTACGAGAAGTACTATGCATAATGATATGACCAGAAATCATGTTGCTCTCTACCTTTTCAATGGGTCAAATCAAAGTTAGGTATTTTATTGAAACGAAGAAATCAAAGAAAAGATTACTAGACCTAATTTGTTACACAACTCCTCATAATTCATATAATTTTATTTCATCTCATTTAATTATTATAATTTTTTAAAATTTTAAAATAAAAATAATATTAAAAAATATATTCTAATAATATTTTATTTAACTTTTAACTTTAATTCTAATTTATCTCAACTTATCTATAAAAACAAATGAGAAAAAGTTTATAATTAGAATCCCCACACTACCTCTCACCACTCTCTCTCTCTCTCTCTCAAATCAAACATGCTTTAGAAAAATCAGAGATTACAAAAGAAAAGCCGGGTGGAATGTTCTATACAAAAACTCCTTTTAAAGTTTGGCAAGTGGAATGAGGTACAACATTTTAATCTCATTTCATTATTATAATTTTTTTAAAATTTACACATAAAATATAAGAAACAATTCAACTTTTTTAAATCTTAATTCAACTTTTTTAAATCTTAAAACAATAATAATATTAAAAAATCAATATTTGAAAATTTCATCTAAAATTAAAAATTTTTATTTCACTATCCAAAACTATTAATTGCAAGAATAATGATACTCCCACCGCTCCGGGAGCTATCGCTAGCATTTTTTTTTAATGTTTTTTTTAACTTTATAATTAAGGAAATATTTTTTAATAATATTGTGAATTTAAAAAAATATATATTTAAAAGTGTTGAAAAATACATATAAAAAAAAGTAAAAAAACAAAACACACCAAAATAATTAGCAGTAGCTCCTAGCGGTGGCTATAGTGTCTTGTTTTTTTATAATCTTTTAAGAAAAATGATATTCCTACCACTAATTTTTAGTACTCTTTGTTATCGTTGAAATTTTTTATTTTTTATTTTTTATTTAATGATTAAAAAAATATTTTTTTAATAATATCGTAATTTTTTATTTTTTTAAAAATATTAAAAATACATATCAAAAAAATGACAAAACACAAAAAAAAAATTATACCTAACAATAACTTTCAGTAAGAGTTAGAAGCGATGGACGTAGAATCGTCCTAATTGCAATCTTCAAAAAGATGGTAAATTCCTTTAAAAAATTAAAAGATGGAAAATTAATATAAAAAAAGCAATGAATGATAAGATCAAGTCCATAGTCTTTGGCTTAGCCAATAAGGTGATCACCTCGAAGGCGGTTTGCAATGATCCAATAAACGAATTGATTGATTGTGACTTCAAACCTCTCTCACTCTCTAAAAACAAGAGAATGAAGCGGATTTACTCTATATTATATTATATATATATATATATATATTTCACCTTAATTTTGTGGAACTTAAAACTTCTTTCTCCTTTGTTCTTCACGAGCTGGAAAAAACTAATTAATTAGGAAGAAAGAAATATAATGGTTGAACAGAGCTCAGAAGGCCGTAGGGTTTTGATAGGCGAAGAGATTATATATATAATGTAAAATAGTAGTAGGTGTTTGCTCTTGAGAATCTTAACCAAATAACTCATTAATTTAATCAATGGTTCATGAACCAAAAGAAAAAAAAGAAGCAAAGCTCCAAACGTGTGTGTTTTTAATGGGTTTTGGAATCATTGGGAGCTGAAAACCATTACACACGTCAAAATAAATGGTAATATTGAAAATGGAAAGAAACAAGATGACCTTAATTTCCACCGACTCATTGATAATGTGGGAGAAAGTGCCACACCTGAATTTAACATTTTCTAGTTCCCAATTCAGATCCACTTGGAAAACAAGAGGAGGGCGGGTTCCTTTGGAGTGATCTGCATGATGCCCCTGATGATCTATATAATGCATCTCCAATTAATAATATTAGATATTGTTGAACCAACCTCTCCACCAGCCCTTTTAATTAATTGGAGATTTGGTACAATCAAAATTCAAAGCAGTTAAAAAAAAAGTACCCTTTCTTTTATTAAAACCAATGAGCTTGATCTTGTGTTGGGTTTTGGCCTACACTTCAAACTCACTCAACCTTATTGCCTTTTCCAATAGTCAGCAAAACTAGTCATTTGGGCGTTTCAATATTAGAATTTTTCATCTCTCTCCGTGATTAACTGAGGTTTTATTTGGATACAGAAACAGTTTCATCGATCTTATCTCATCATTATAATTTTTTAAAATTTTTACACATAATATAATAAATAATTTAATATCTTCAAAATCTAAAATAATAATAATATTATAATAATATTTTATTTAATTTTTAATTTTTATCTAAAATTATTTTATTTCACCTCATCTTACTGTATTGTTACAAAAGTCAAGATCGTAGATTAGTAGAATTCTTAATGCCCATGGGTCCTCGGAGAAAAAAGAAAAGAATAAAGAAAGAGTAGAAATTCTACATGCGGTGTCAGTCACGAATGATATTTCGGGGCATTGTATATTTTATATTATATATATGGCCTGACTATGAAGGAACAGAGCATTTCATACAAATTTTGGCAAGATCCGATACAGCGAGTTAACACACATTTTCAATTATTGTAGGGCTACTATATATACTTGGAGATGAAAAGGCTGTAATCAAGGCATTTTTTATTGGTCATAACCTCCGTCTCGAGACAACTGGAAGATCAAAAAACTACATCGATATCAGAATTAGTGTGCGCAATCAGTGACACAATGGGCATCAACTGAAATGAGATTTGGTTGAATATACCTCATTAGTATTTCTAACTATATTTTATATATAGATAGTGGGAAAGATCCACCCTAAACTTAATGTATTTACTATTTCCTATATATATAAAATGCTTGTTAAAAAACAAAAAAATCAACGCATTTTTTATTTTATTATATTTTCAATATTCGATTTGATTATATAATTTGCCACCATTTATTACTTTACAGAACCTTTTTTTTTTTTTTTTTTAACTCGTCAACTCTTATACTAATTATGCAGATTAGGTCACCCTCCATAATGATGAGTGGGGTTCAAAACTCTTTCTTAGGAAATAAGAGAAGTACCAAGTCATGATTATAGGACCATATAATTTCGTTGGCATCAAAAGAATGACTAACTTACATGATATACAAACCAATTAAGACAAAACTTTTCATTTTAAGAGGGATATATATATAATTTCAACTAAAAAACTATTAAATGTGTTATATATATTATATACTGGAATTTGGTAGTCTTAGAGGTTCAAGGATAAGTTATAAAAGGCCATAATTTTTCCTGGACTATTTCTTTATATCGCTTGGAGTATCAAATCCATGTGCAATTATTGCAATTCTAGCTCTCCCTTCTACATATTATTTCATTAATAAGTTCAACCGAAAGTGTTTTTTTTTTTCCTCTCTACATAATGTACAGAGATGTGTCCAGTACTTCATCATCATCGCAATGAGACGTTCGAAAGTAGTAGCTACAACTTGCTTTTCACTCCTTTTTATCGCCTAGCCTTTAGTTCTTTTTTTTCCTCAGTTCTACGACAAAAGACTTGATAGTTGGGCTTTTAATCCCACTTCACTCACCCAATTCTTTTGCTCTCCTTACCCTTCTCTAGTTTTCCTTCCTCCTACATGTATCCCATGGCTGCAAAGCTAAACCAAGTCCTCTCCACTCTCTTCTTGGCCTTGATATTTCTGAGTTTTCTCGGGACGACAAGGTCTGACGACTCCAGCTGCCCGTATCCGTGTTATCCGCCTCCTACTGGTCCCGGCAGTAGTACTCCAACAACTCCGGCAATCACGTTGCCGCCTCCGCCGCCATATCAGGTCGTGTCATACCCACCTCCGGCTGGATACAACCCTACACCGGCAGGTTACTTACCATACTACTCTCCACCGCCGTATGGTACTTCGTATGGTTCCCCTCCCCCTCCTGACCCCATATTGCCCTACTTCCCTTTCTACTACAAAAAACCTCTCCATCGGACTGACGACTCTGCAGCAACCACTACTCTTGGAAGATCAGTAATCATGATTGTTACGGCTAATCTTCTTCTGTTTGTTTCCATTTTTTCTTTCCATGTATTCTAGAGAAGACTTGTATGTTTAATTACTTTTATATAAGCTATTTCATTATGAAATGAAAAGTTGATGAATTTCAATGTTGTGTGAGATTCTAGAGATATTCATGTCAAGTCATGTTAAGTTGCAGAAATGTGAAGCAATGGTTATCAAGTGAGAGAAGAGCTTGTGCGGAGGATGACGAGGGCCCAAGAGCCTGACTTTTTGTTTGGGAATGTAAAGGAATATTTTTTTTTTCCTCCCTTTTGTCTTAAAGATTTGAGTAGCATTTCAAAACCACTAGATTACATCACCTGTTTTGGATGCGTGCTTAGTGGACCACAATGGGGTTGAGGAGAAGCCGATCGAGGAACCTTTGGGAATTGGGATTCCAATTCCTACTTTTCTTTCTTTGTTTCTTTCTTCGATCTTTTCCCAAAGTTTTTTCTTCTGGTTTTCTATTAGTTCAGCATTAAGTTAACCTAAATTATAATCTGTGCTTACGTGGGCCGAATGAGTCTTAATATTCTTAATTATATACGTCATAGTTTGTATTAAAGGGCAAAGAGTCCATGGGGCACACAATTTCCTTGGGCAAATCCAGAACGTAGCAGATAGAGGTTGCAAGCATACTTCTTCCGATGGTGAATACTTGCAAGAAATAATATTAATGTTGTTACAAACTATATCTTGCTTCAAAAGGTTAACTAAAAATGAAAAAGGTTAAACAAATTAGTCTTTTCAAATTAAGCACAATTTCCTACTGTTCGTGACATGATCTCTCACCAATTAAAACTGTACTCTATCTGAAGAATATCTCCTTCGTTGGGTAAGTGTCTTATCTAAATGTTAAACCAACGTCAGCGCAACGCAAGTTTTTGTGGCTTCATCGGACAAACGACTCTGCAGCAACCTCTCTTGGACGATGATCAATAGTCACGATCCCCACGTACGGCTAATCTTTTTCTCTTTTTTTGATATAATTTTTATTTCTGCGCACTTTAGTGAAAATTTAAAACTTGTTATTAGTTTGATCTATTACACGAGAAAGAATTTGGCAAAGATATTCATGCAACGTGTTTTTTTGCAGAGATGTGAAGCAATGGTTATGAAGTGAGAGAAGACATTGATCGGTATTTTATGATCATTCGATTACACAATCCGTTTTATAAAAGAAGGTGCCATGTAACCTTATTTGCAGAAATGCCAATATTTGATCTATACTAGGTAATTAATCGTCAGTAGATTGAGACTTTCGATGAATATTAGAATGTTTTTCCTTTCCTACTTCAGAAATTCATCAACTCTCTGAACGGGAATGAGATGCGATCCGAATCAATGCCAATGAAAAGTCTCTACAGATCCACACAGAAGTGTCTAATCATCTTCTCCTAGTTCTCAGTATGATGACATCTGAAGATGAATATTATTCAGGTAGCATGTAGTGAACATGAATAGGCAGCCATACAGAATTGATGTATATCAAAATGCCAAATACAAATCTTATTACCTTATAATTATTGGAATAAACTGAAAACTCTAATTTGTCTTCCACATATTTGGTGGCAAGATCATGCGCTTCCTCAGACACTTCCACCATTGTTACATTTTTACGTTACACTACGCATACATAAATAATGACAGCGATAATGATGAAGGGAATTAAAATGCTAACCTCAATCCTAATTTCTCACATTTGTGTTATGGACACACCTCCTACCACCTGGTAGCTTCAGATCACCCTGTGCTTTTTATTAATTTTGTACGGTGGCAAACATCTGATTTCAAGTATTTGCGGCAGTAGCTTGGGGCGGAGAACATATATCAGGAGACGGGGAATCCATGTTCAAGAGGCAACACCAACGGCTAGATTACTCATTTGAGAACCACTACCAATGCCAATACCTTTCATGTCCTTCTTGGCAATCTCTTTGCTACTTCTCTGCCCACCCGTTTTCTGCTTCCCCTCAACTTTTCGGCCTTTCATCACCTTATGACTTTCGGACACATGATGTTTATGCACACTAATATCCCTTTCCTTTACTCTTTCTTTCCTCCCTGAAATCCCATTTCTAGCTGTAGCTTCTGGGGAACAGCTTTGGTTGCCATATGGAGCCTGAGAGGCTGCAGTGACTTCCAAGTCCTCACCTGTAGGGCAGTTGGTCACCTCCGAGGCATCAATTGGTTCAGTTGTGTTTACCGATTCACAGGTAGACAAGGCTTGGTCATTTCCTTCCTTCAAACATGATTTTGAGCTGCCAGCAGCTCTGCTCCCTGGACTAGTTGACTTATTTTGTGCTTTATTAACTTTGTTGTTACTTGATTGTGCCTGACAAATCGTAAGGACTTCCAACATCAGGACAATATTAGGCTTCATTTGTCGCCAAATTAACATCTAAAGGGCTCATTATATACAGATATGAAATACTTCAGCTGAAATGAAAAACGAATCTAGTCCTGATTGAAGAAAGATTAAAGAAACATAGAACAAAGGCGCAACAGGATTGTGATAAAAAAAAAAAATGTCATAGGGCAGATACTACGGCGAGAATGGTTTCACATGCCGAAGATGACATGTATACATGGGTAAACTCAGAACATAGCTGGATTAAGTCTTGTCTTAATCCTAGTATTTTCTTTCTTTAGAAGTTTTCAAAGTTCTTCCTGTAGTAATCCATAAACATTTCAGTTTATTTTTTTAAAATTCAAGTATCAAGCCCCTCTTTTGATTGATATGCTTCTTTTGCTTCACAAGATGTTCTTAAGGCTTCGTATTATTTCAGCAATGTTAATTGTCATGTGATCCCTGCATGTTAATTTCAGAAATCCCAGTAGAATCAATAATCTTTAAAACTTTGGAATCACAAGCATTAGCAGAAAACCAATGGTCTTCTAATTTCACTTACTTGTGGGTGAGAATTTCAGCCACTCTGAGTGTCCTATATATCAAATGTGAAGAAGGTGGATTTCCCTAGTTATGTTGGATAGATTTTTGTAGAGTAATGCTATATACTACATTCCTATCCTACTTTCATTCCACTTATAGTAACACTTACCATCACCTGTAGATCATCTCTTATTTTATTCAAAGATTGATGGGGAATGTCACCTCATCATAGAGGGATAATGGTGGGATGATGGTGTGGTATATATAGAATTTTCCTCTTTTATGATAATCATATATCCACCCAAAAAAGGAATGAGAAAACCAAGTCATAGCAGAAATATACCTTTTTCCCATCTGACCCCGGAGATACAGCCGCATGATAAAAAGAAGGCATTGGCGTTGCTTTAAATTTTAGGCTTCTCCGGAATTGTTTTATCTCAGCTTCTGTCTTTTCCTGCAATAAGAATAGCTGAACCCAGTAAGATGGATACTATTCGGTCCCTATCTGCTTCATCGTTGTTAAGAAATTAACATAAAATAAACCTTACTTGAAAATTTACAAGTTTGAGTTTGGAAAATGTTTTTAACAATACCAGATTAGAGACAGAAAAGAGGGAAAAAAGAAATCTGAGCATTCTCAACAAGTTACTCATATGATCTTATCACACGAGCCTTCAGCCAGCAGTAAGGGTTCTTGGTTAGGATCTCGCTAATCGAGCCATTTTCCTGATGGCCAAGACAGCACCAGGATGGTTTGAATGATATCACGGTCTCTTTTTAACCAAAGAGGCAAATGATCGAGTAGTTTTCAGTAAATAACAAAAAACTACCAATTAGATGATCCAATATACCTGTGTTCTTGCTTGGACCTGATTCATCTCAGCCTCCTTGGCAAGCATTTTTCGCTCCAACTTTGTATAGAACTGAATTTGATGAAGTCAACAGAGGTGTAAGCTAAACAAAGTCTGATCCCGAAAATCAAGCAAAATAAGACTAAAATTACAGCATTCTCGCTTGCCTCTTTCCTTCTTTCTGCTCGTTCATCGCTTTTGAAACAGAAAGCTGCAGCACCTGACCTGACATCTGCCTTTGTTGAATTCACAGTACGATTGAGCCTATATAGATAATTAAACAAAATTTCAGAAGCTAAATCTTTAAACAATATGAGTATTGCTAATGACATTGACAATAAACCTGTGTGGTGCTTGATGTCCTCTCGTTTCAGCCTTTGTTGGAAAAGGTTGATATTCACCATATTTCTTTCTCCTTGAATCTTTTTCACCACTGCAACTAGAAAAGCATCAGGCTTGAGGTTTAAATCAGTAAACCATACAGGTTTTCCACTTCCAAGAAACAATAAGTACCTTTTATTGTCTTGCATTAATTTTGCTTTCTGATTTCTAGAATCCTGTGCAAAAAAGGCCGAGCAATGACAAGAAAAAGAAGAAGATTACTCAGTAAAATATCCTATTGACTTCTAAATATATTGGCATTGTCAAAGCTTACCTCTAAGATTGGAGTTATCTGCATAGCAGATGTAGTTGGAATGTCAGTTTTTACTGAAATCTTTTCTAGAAGATTACTCAGTAAATATCCTGAATTAACTTCTAGACATATTGGCATTGTCAAAGCTTACCTCTAAGATTGGAGATTTCTGCATAGCAGGTGCAGTTGGAATGACAGTTTTTACTGAATTCTTTTCTAGATTCGTTCTTAGGGTACTCTCTCTTTCTCTTCTATTTGGATTTTTTGCAGGATCTTTAGACCCAGTGCCAGATATATCTGTCAGGACTAGAGCAAGATTGGCCCGACACTTCTCGTTGGGCTTCAAAGCTCCGATTTCCATTGCAGCCCTCAACTAGAGTCAGAAAATCAAGGAGTTAATCCAAATGGTAAAATACTTGGGAAAAGCTAAGTGATGCAAGCATAATGCTGCGATACTCATTTGAAAATGAGAAACACCTCCAGAGCATGTCTGCAGATTCTACTACATTTTAATCTTTATTTCAGATTATGACTCCCTATTGACTATCCAGTGATTGCTTTTATAAAACAAAGAACCATAGAGAAATATATAAAATTTTTAATTATGTCTATGGTCTTGAATATCCACACCTTTGGAGAAGGATGCCTCCCATGTTCCAAGTGAGTTTTTTGTGATTTCACAGAGGGTCCTGTCTTGGGGGATGGATCGATGTCTTTTGGTGAGTTTTCAGTATTGAAAATGTCACAATCAAGGTTCTGATTTACTTCAATAACCGGTTCGTCATTAACTAAGGCTTTAGATGATTCATCAGCATTTACAGCATCATCATTAAGAGTTTGATTTACTTTGATCTCAGGTTCATCATTCACTGAGAGGAAATTGTCAAACCCATGCATCTCTGATTCATCCTTAACTGAAAGAAGTTCGTCAAGCCCAGTTTCAGTTCGTTGTGTTTCCTCAGCATTAACATCTTCAGCAGCACCAACCAAAATATCAGCACTGTTCAAAGCAGGTTCCATCTGAGGAACAGAGAATGGAACCTCTGGATTTTCTGTTTCGTTTCCTGTCACATCATACTCTCCTTGATACTCTGAACCTTCAGGGCTCTCATCAAAGTGAACATAATGTCTACCTTCATTTACATGCCCAGATTCTTCCCTGCTCTCCAAGACATCATTTTCACTGGTTTGATACTCCTTTTCGTTATGGAACTCAGATGAATTCGGACAAAGTAAACCTCTCTTTTTGAAATGAGCTTCAAAATAAGCTTTCTTCTCAATAACTGAACCTGGTTTGGAGCATTTCTCAACCTCTTCAAGGTACCTGTTATGTGAGAAAGACGACCTCCTCTCCCATGATAAGGATTCCTTTTCAAACCTTCCAAATGATATAGAACCTGAGTGCAGAGAATCTGCCTGCTTATGTCAATGAAATAGCTGTTAAAACGAGAATAAATGGAAAAAATATAACCAAGAGAGAAATAATCAGGAAAAAAACCATGATTAGATATATGATAGATGGAAAAATAAATGTAAAGATCAAATAGTATAAATGCCAAACAACTACATTCTTTGCTGTAGCTTAAAGCAGAAAGCAAATCCATTGCAATGGACCGTCTTGACGAGGGAGGTGAATACTTCTTATGCTTGATAGAAATAAAGAATGCCTATTAGTATCTATCTATTTGGAAGGGAAGGCTGTAAATTCTGAAAATTCCATATATAGAGCCGATTACAAATCTATTAAGTCCGTTTAGATACAGAAACGGTTTTATCTCGTCTCATCTCATCATTATAACTTTTTTAAATTTCTACACAAAATATAATAAATAATTCAACTTTTTCAAATCCCAAAACAATAATAATATTAAAAAATAATATTCTAACTATATATTATTTATCTTTCATCTAAAATCATCTTATCTCATCTCACTATCCAAACGGGACCAGAGTTATTTAAGCCGGTGATCCAGGTCACTTATATGGTAATATTCGATTAAGCTATAAGGTTCAAATTTTAATTTTTTTTTTCAAATCTAATTATGCAGCGTAAGCATGCATTTTACCATGTATCTTATCCACACCGGCGAATTTCTCATCCATTATTATGATCGGTCAACCTTTTTGTTCCTCATACAATTCTGCCAGACTCAAGTTTCTACTACGAATCGATTGCTAATTCAAGAGTAAAAGTTAAATCCCATTTTTCCTAAATGAATTTGAATCTGGGTTGTAAATACTTTATAGAATATCAAGTAAATCAAACACAAGCACACCAATTAAAAGATCCACCATGTAAATGACGAAGAACAAAACTTAAAAATTGGATTCTTAGTAGGAAAAGAATACCTGTAAGCCGAAGCTATACGATTCTTCGATATCTCCCGCCATTATCAGCAAAACTTAAGCCTCAAACACACTCCCTAACCGCCGCTGATCCAAATGACTGCTCGTCAGTAAATCTTATTATACCGGCAATGAAAATTACACACATACAGAGAGAGAGAGAGAGAGAGAGAGAGAGAGAGGGAGGATATCAGGTACCTTAAACGCGCATTTTCCAAAGAAACGTTGAACTAAGAGCTTAAAAACTTAAAGGAATCTTGGAAACAGCAGATTTATAAAAATGGAGGGGAGGAAGCTTGGTATAGAATGAATGGAAAAGGAATATGGAGGAAGCGTGTTTGTGAGTGAAAGGACAGAAGCACAAAACACTGTTTTCTTCTCTTTTTTTAGTTGAAAGCAAGCTTCGAGATCCTCTCCTCCTCCTCCTTCCTTCTTCTTCTTCTTCTTGTCGCCGTTATTCTGAGAGAGAGAGAGAGAGAGAGAGAGGCTTTCGATGTCGTTGTCAGAGGTTGCAGTGCAATGTCATAAATCTAATCTTAAATCTAAAGGACTTGCTTCATTTTATAAATAAATAGATATAAGAGACATCAAAAGCTTTGTCAAATCGGTCAATCATGTGCTAGTTGTCCTTTTTTTGTCTTCTTTTGCTCTGCACTAAACAGGCCCATTATTTCGTGGGTTTTCTTTTTATTTTCTATTTTAATTTCTACATAAAAACTCGTTATATCTGATTTATTTTTCTATTAAGATCATCACATAATTTCTATAAGAACGTATAGAAGATTATCCTTTTTGGTGAATCTGTACAATTCGTTTAATCAATGAAGAATTATTATTAAAAGAAAATTAGATATTGCATGTTTTATACATCAGAGAAAAGAAGCAGCATCATGTTGATAGCTTGGTCCCAAATAATGAGTTGCTTATTTTAGAGCCATGGTTGGAAATAAATTTAAATTTTTCATAATTTTTTAATTCAAATATTTTAAAGAATTAGTAAATAGCTGATACACCATGTGAGTTTGGCTGTATTTAATATTAAAACACACACAATTCATAGAAGACATTTAATATTGTGAGATGGTATATATAAAAAAGTTTATCTCTTTCTGAATTATAGATGAAGATAGAGTTTTAATAATTTATATTATTAGTGTAAGATAGGAACACTTATAGTAGGCACCATTTCTCAACTCGTGAGGGTTATGAAGGGCTTTTAAGCCAATTCACAAGACTTGATGGCTGGTCCTTAATGGCTAGTTGGAGTTAAGCTTAAAGGGGCAATTTACTTAGCTCCTCCCCCTTTGAATAAGACGCTTGCATTATAAATAAATTCTTTCTCTCAATGTGTGGGTTCTCTCAAGTCACAACATATAAGTTGTGAAACGTGTGATTGTTGTTCTGGTATTATAACGTAGCACACTCCACCATCTATGTAAAGATCGTGGATGAACAACGATGCTGGAGAACCGTGGAACAACTACACTAGATCTACGATTTACTAACGAAATAATATCGATTCTCCTACATATTCTGATTTTATTTAATTATTGTTGAAGATGATTATATATGAATGAAGAACTCATTTTCTCTCATATTTATTTTTTTACCATTTTTGTTCTAAAAAGACATATACTCATATATTCACTTTACATAGATAGATAGAGACAGAATTTCATGAAGTTTTGGATATGAGATTGTTCATATTGATTGAAGATAAAAATGCCCCCAAGTTTAGTTATTTTAATTGAAAAATAAAGCTTTCATTATATATATAATCTTGGGTTAACTAAATAAAATTAATTGTGAAGGAAAAAATGAGCTCATGCGATTTGTCAGCCAGTCCCACATTTTAATTAGGTCAGGGAAGACAGGACCCACTGCGATGGAAATGAACTTTCGGTGGGACCCCAAAACTTTATGGACGAATGATGGGGTCAATAGATTTGATTCAATCATTACCACCGTTCGATTTGGATCCATTGGATTTTAATCATAAATAAATAATAATGCTCAAATCTCAGGGTGGGGTCCGGTAATCAACGGCGGAACAAAGAATTTGTTTTAGAGAGGTCAAGTAAAACTAAAACTATAATAAATATTTTTTGTTTTATCTTTGTATAATTTTTTCTGCTGTATATAGAATAATTTAATAGTAAGATTTAAAATAAAAATAAAATACATTTAATAGAACCTATGTATTAAAAAATTATATGATATGTCAAGAACAATATATTATTGAAATAATATAAAGACACTAAAAAAATCAAAATAATTCTGTAAATGGGGCAAAAATAATTTTTTAGAGGGGGCCAACACCAAAGAAGATTAATATAATCTTATTAAATTATAAAAAAATTAATATATATACATACATTTTTTTTTTTCAAAATTTTAGGGGGGGCCGTGCCCCCCTGCCCCTACGATGGTCCGCCACTGCCGGTAATCCTGATTAGGGACAAACTTCGATCCTGTGTGTGCATGTGCATGGGCCCTGCCGTGTCTCACTCTACCAAACAAATAGATGGGTCCCGGGCCGCCCACGGCAGTGCTGAACCGAGTTCGGATCCCGACTCGTGCACTTGCATCCACCTTTCACGTGTGCTCTTGGGTCCCTACCTAATAATAAATTTCAATTACTTTATTTTCTCCAATAATTTGGGATAAAGCAACACAACAATACCAACTTTTAAGAATTTCATCATTTGTTTTCTTAAATCAGATATATTGAGATTAAAATTTAAAATTAGATTAAATATTATTAAAATATATTATTTTTATTTTAAGATTTAAAAAAATTAAATTGTTTATTTTATTTTATAAAAAAATTTAAAAAAATTATAATGACGAGATGAGATTAATTGAGAGAAAATAAAATGTTTCATCTCATGATCTTATCATTATAATTGTTTTAAATTTTCACACAAAATATAATAAACAATTTAATTTTTTTAAATCTTAAAATAATAATAATATTAAAAAATAATATTATAATAATATTTTATTCAACTTTTAACATTCATATAAAACAATCTCATCTCATCTTACTATCCATACCAACTCAATTGGTCATTTCTTGGTTAAAACTTGGCTAGAAAAAGCATCTTTAAGTAGTTCATACAATCCAATTTTTATACATCTCACCATTTTTATACATCTCACCTTGAGTTATCTATAAAAATCACTTTATGAGATAGATAGCATACTTTATTGGTATACAGTAGTTCTAACTAGTTTTAACTATGTTTTGAACAATTCAGCTCAATGTTAATGCTTTTAAGATCCTGTTTGGATAATGAAAATGCTTCATTTTATTTTATCATTATAATTTATTCAAATTTTACATAAAATATAATAAACAATTCAATTTTTTTAAATCTTAAAATAATAATAAATTAAAAAATAATATTCTAACTATTTTACTCATCTCATCTCAACTCACTATCCAAACTGCATCTTTGTTGTTGTGGAGAAATTATATTTGCAATCTTATGGTGTGTAAGTCCTGTGCACTCCATTTTTAAAAATTTGGTAAATCTTTGATCCACGTTAAAAAAATTATTTTTGTAATAATAAACTCTACTTTTTTTTTTCAAAAAAAAAAAAAACACACCGAGGTTGCACGTAATAATATTATATATAATATACTCTTGTTGTGAATGCAATGGTAGTTTTTTGTTCACATATATAGCATTTGCTTCTCTCTTTTACATACCATCATGTTTAAAAGAAAACATGATCTATTTAGGAATTTTTTTAAAGATAATGAGTATCCCATTTGACAAACATCAACAAGTTTTTTTCTTATTTTCTTCAAAAGTACTTCGATTTTTTTTTTTTTTTTTAAGATCATCAATATATATTAATCATCTTTGAAAAAAAAGTTGTTGATAGTTGTCAAATTTGAAGTATCATTTTCCAAAGATGATATTGGTGACAAGATGCACCAATTGTGATCTCTACATGCAAGCTGTCACGCGCGCGGTGAGCCATATTATATATTATTTGATAATGACTTAACCTAATGTCTTTATTTCATCCAATTAAAACCTAAAAAGCAATGATCAGATGCCTTCATATATAAGGCTATTATATATGATTAAAAAAATATCCTTTTCATAGCTAGCTAGCTAGTAGACAGAATATCATGATCTTCCACTTCAATTATTCGTCGTGTGTTTGGTGTCCATGGTGCTATACTGCATGTTATCCTAATTTTATCAAACACAATTTTGGAGTAATTAGTAAGTAATTTTCTAGGATTTATGTAGCTACGTCATATATAGTTTTGATTCGTTTGAAGGTGTATATTATATATTATATATATGCATGCATGCGTTGTAGGGTGGAGGATGAACCTTAGTTAATTTAACGTACATAGCTGGGAACTTACTCCCCAAATTAGAGGGACTTCTAATTACCAGAGTACTACTGCACACAGATCATAATGAACATACTGCCTTATCTAGTATATATGCATGTGTTTTTCTCCTGTATTTTATAAAGTGCATATAATATTAATTTGTAAAAGAAAAATAATCTGGAGACAATAATATTAATATTGATATTGAAATAAAGTTCATAATTAAGAAAGATAATTTTGAAGCAAAATTATAAGACCCGGCCACCATCATGTGGAATCAAATAATAATATATATATTGTCAAAATGATCTAATCTAACCTATAAAATTAAATTTGGTAAGGGCCGGCCGGGACCTGCATATATATTATAAGGCAAGTCTATCATAAATATATACATACATATATATATGTTTTTAAAGTGTATATATATATATATATAAGCGGGCCTCTGCATGCGCAGCTAGTTGTGACAATACCATTGCAACTGATGAACATTGAAAATGAGTTATTAATGGTACTACTAATACGTACATGATAAAATGCGTAGATGCTAAAAGTAATTATATTATATAATTAATATATATATATATATTTGGTAGCGGCCATGGGAATACCATGTGACAGTGTCACATGATTGGCAGCCATGTGATAGCTTATTTATTTTTTTAAACAGATTTCATTTCATTCAATAACAGAAATTATAACTATAACTTATCAGTATAGAAAAATTTAGACTATAAGCTAAACTAAGTAACTGCTCTAGAGCATCCTCGTACACAATGTGATGGATATTGTTTAAACTTCTCAACAACTCTCTTAAAAGAAAAAGCGCTCTGTAAAAACAGAACTGAAAAGTTCCATTCATCCTCTTAGGGAGAAGTACGGGACACCGCTGCTATGGACAACAAGTCCAATAGCCTATTACATCTTTATTAATAATTAAACAACAAAAACTACAAAACAAACATAAAAAAACCAACAGAACCATAAGCACCGGCATGAACCCAGACGGCATGTCCACCGCAAACATCGACTTCACGAGCCCAGACGGCATGAGCACCCAGCTCTCGCATGTACCACACTGCCCGGCCGTAACATCGCCAGTCATTCTCAACCAGCTCTTGTTCTAGATTACGTCTAATCTAGTGGTCCAACACGAGATAATAAATAGGCTGAAAAAACACCTAGCACATGGGCTGAATAAACACAAAGCTCATCCTAAACAAAAAACCCAACTACCGTCCCAACTCCTATTTTCATCTAGGGTTCATCTCAAATTATTAGCCAGCTAGGATTTCAACTCAAAATATCAGCCACGGCCCCCAAGCTCTTCATGTCATGATGTATATATAATATGAATAATCATCGTGTGGCTTCATGTGGCGTTTGCTACTACTTTTTAATTTCCTGACGAACCATTAACCCATGATTATTTTCAAGAACTTAAATATAATATATATATATAATTAATAAAAGTACTAGTACTGTGGCTGCATTAATTAATCCTCTGTACACTTTCAGATATATATTGCATGCATGCTAGCTGCTTGCTAGGTCTGTAAATTAATTAAGCATGAATATTAGAAATCAAATTCGAGAGTAGCACTTTACCTCGATTCTATAAATAATAAAAATACTTGTGGTTTTTTAAACTATATATGCTAAACCTCGATCGTTTGTGTTTCATTAATTTATATGTTGAACGTCTTGCCGTGTTTAATTGTTTAGTACTTGATCTACTGCATGCTCACAGCTTGTTCGTCGGTCATGAATATTAATGTTTTAAGAAAGAGTGGCGAAAGATCATACACATATAGACATGCACTTATACTCATCTCTGACTTGTTTGATCCAATTGAATATTGGTTTATAGGCATGCAGAAGATATGATCTTATTCACATACTGCGCGCTCCATATTAATTGTTCATATTTCTTATTAAATTACGCATTATAAGAGAACTGCTTAGTTGCTGCTAGTTATTTTTTACGAAAATAATTATTTCTAATCAAATTTAGTCTATTATCATCATAAATAATATTTTTTGTCGCAATAACTTGTAATAAATGTACATTTTTTTCTTATAGTGACGGCAATTTGCCTAAAATATTGCTTAACAAGATGATATAAAATCTTCTCGATCAAGTGATAATTTAACTGTTATTAATTAAAGTAATAGACATTAATATTCGCTTCGAATCAAAACTTCACACCATACTCTCATTTCATTTTCAAGTGTTGGACAATTTATTAAAGAGAAGTATAACCCATACTTAAGAGGAATAATTAATATAATTTAAATAGCTAAATAAGTTGTTTCTTCTCATTACTTTAAACTTTTTAACAGAATACTGTCACATACATGATAGTACACCTCATGGGTCCTAAGATTTGCATGTAATAAAAAGAAAACCTACTTCTGTGTTTTAATTTGGTTCATAATCAACTAAATAAAAGGGAGATGTAGGTATTTTTTTTAATCTTTTTCCTCCTCTAACCTAGTAATTATAAGCTGCCACTCGCTAGCAGCATTGACAAGGTTCTAAGCACTGCAGATCATCAATGGTGATTAAACCACTCACACTATTTTCTGGATATGCTTCTGAGAAAAGATCCACTCTTTGTTAACTCCCTCACTGGTTTATCAGTGAGTCTAATCATATTGTAGGCCAAACCACCAAGTATGGTCCCTACCACTGGCCCTAGAATATATACCCAGAGTCCCTTGTATATGTGCACCAGAAGAGCTGGCCCTACGCTCCTTGCAGGGTTCATAGAAGCCCCAGATACTGGCCTGAAAATTTAAATCGTAAACCAATAAAAGATCGAAGTTTTCTGAGAAATTTTGCATTGAAGTTTCAAGTGTTTGCTCTATGGCCGGAATTAGAAGCTAGCTCATGTATTGGAAATTACCCGGCAACAAAGACGTTTAAGGTTATTGTCATTCCCACAGCAATTCCTGCCAACTCTCCAATCTGCAACAAGATAATTCGCCAATTCTCAAACCTTCACCAGATCGGAAGTATAAAGCAATATTAAGCATATATATTAAAGAAGGAAGAAATAAGAGACAATATGAAAAGTTACTAACTGCTCTATTATCTGTGGAAACGCCAGAAATAACAAACATCAAAAGAAAGGAGATGATGATTTCCAAAAGAAGAGATTGCAAATTGGATCCAACAGGCACCGTCCCAAAGAAAGACTTTTTGTCTATAGGGAAAAGGGCACATAACGTTGCACTACCAAGAACTGAACCTAATATCTGCGCAGTTATATACAGAGGAACCTGCTGAAAAAAAGAAAATTTATTTCACAATAATCTTTTGCAACTGCATAACTTCTGAGCAATACGTACAAAAGAAGAAGAAGAAGAAGATCAAGAAGAAAAAGCAACAGCATTAACATACAATGGGATTTGAAACGTGCCTGTTTGATAGGGAATTGTCTAAAGATAGCAAAAGTGATAGTCACCGCCGGGTTAAAGTGGGCGCCGGAAATGTGACCGACGGAATAAACCATGACCATGACAATCAAACCCCAAACTACACAAATCCCGGGAAATGATACTGAGCCGTATATCTTATTCACAGCAACCGAACCACACCCAGAAAATATCAAGAAATATGTCCCAATTACTTCAGCAATCACCTAAAAAGAAAACAAAAAAAAAAAATAGAAAATTGATTTGTTGCATGCATTAATGGCAGTTGAGATAGTGGCATTTATTTTGCTGGCTGGCCTACCTTTTGAAGGAGCTGAACAACATGGGACGAAGAGCACAGTCCCCCCGAGTTTCGATTGCTTGTTGATGAACTCTCCCCTACTTCCATCTTTGAAACTGTAATGTCGTGTGTGGACATTTTTCTCGATCCTCCTGTACGTACTTAGATTATGATTCTCAAACTACCAAAATAATAGTACTGTCTGTACTCTTCTTTAATTCTTGCGTGAACCGAGAAACTAGGAATCGGATTTGAGGGTGTCATGAGACGGAAATTTAAGTGCCAACATAATCGAGGATTGGTGGTTTTCCTTAATATTTTGGGAGTCGTTTACGGAGTTAATTATTATGTGCTTCTAGTTTCTTATCAAATCTAGGCCTTTAACTGAAATAACTGCCACAATTTTCATGTTTTATTTTCCTTGTGAACCATGATATTTATGAACCAAACAGGGCCTAGATAGGAACATTAATAAGATATAAACAGCCCAATCCTGGATGGTTATTGAGACTATCCCACCCATATAAAGGGAGCTAAGAGGATAAGGCCCAAAATGGAAACAGGCCGAAAATGAAATATCAGCAATTACTTTGGGTTTTCTTAAATGAATCAAGGGCACCTACTCTCAAGGATCTAGAGTTTGGCTGATATTCAGGCAAAATAAAAATAAAAATGATTGGATTCGTTATGCTAATAAAATTAAATAACGAGATTAATTAATATAGTGAATAAATAAATTGATTTTGTCTGTTGATGATTTTTTTTTAACGCCAATTGATTTTTTTATTCCTTACAATTATAAATTAATGGTACTCCTGAAGAAAATCAATTGAACGACTACTAATTTTAAAATATGATTTTATATCTTACTGAGCCTTTCTTAGGTTTTTCTGTTTTTTTTTTTTTCTTTTTAATGAAAAAAAGGAAGAACATAGGAAAGAACAAGTTCCCTTTTGCTCATTGCAGTGGGGGACCAAACGGTACAGTGTGATCGATACCGCATACTTGCATGGTGACCACATCACATGTGAGCAGAGGAGGTCTATCCATCTGTATATAGATCGAATTGCCCTAATTGATCAGACTATATCTTCCTCGTGATAATCTCATTACATACTGGGGTATCGGATATTGTTCAGTCTCCTCTTGAGTCTCTGACTGTCCGAGTGGAGCAGCAAGAAATTAAGGACCCACCCACCTTCAAATCAAACCAAATTTAATTAATGGTACCGTCACCTCCTCGATATAATTCATTCCAGCCACAAATCCGTGGGTCTATATTGGACCAGCTACCTAGCTCACTCATGTCATGTAATGCTCCCCACACTTTGGTAAAAAGCTATATATAATTGATCCCAAAACTTTCACTAATGATTCATATTTAATTAGCAGCACATGAGCTTGGTAAAGTCTAAACTTTAACTTTGTAGCATAATATGTCTCAACATTAATGTTAATAATTTCGGTGTCTGTGTGTTTAATTGGACTATTACTACTTTTAGGAAAAAAACATAATTGATTCTCTGGGTCTGGGTACTGCATAATCTGAGCCATTCATGGATACCCTAGGGTTGAAGCACAGTTTTGACAGTAGATCTGCTTTTTCCTCAATCAGTGCCACTGAAAACGTTCGCCTTCTGAATTCAAAAGCTGAAGTGAAGCTTTAGCAAATTCAAAAGCTGAATCATCAGCAGAAAAGGTGTAAAAGAGAGGTTCCATCAAAGAGGGAACATGGGTCTGTTTGACATGATGTAACCCTAAGTTAGATAGATAGAATAGTGTGTACACGTACGTGCTTTCTCATGGATTGGTCCGTAAAAGGAACTTTTTTTCTTTTTATTTTGGGGTAATGTCTATCTCAACCTACCTTAATGGTCCCATCTAGTTTTGGTCCAGCCCCAAAGCTCCTGTCCCTGGTTTACCCTACACTGACCTTGACACCTCTCCTCTCTCTGATTTTTCAGTGCATGCCTCGATTAGTTTTCGTGTGTATATATTTATTCCCATCTGAAATGAAGCTCAATGTTTCTTCCTCCAAACCCCACTTGCACGAAATATTAATATCCTTGAATTTATCTTATGATCTGAAACATGTGTGTTGGAAATATATATGTTACTCATAATTCTCATTTGCGTAATTAGGTTCAATATGTCACCATAGTATCCAGTACTCAAAATTGAAGGTTTTTAAATCTTTTTAGATGCATGGCCCCATGTGTACGCTGGAGAATGAAGCCACGCGCACGAGGACAGCACCATATGTTGTTTCGATTGGTATGCTCATCGTTTTCATGCCAATGACTTATATGCAGTTATTGATGTTCATAATTATATCGCGGGGTAGGGGGCCGGGCGGGGGGAAGCAGCTACGATGATTTTTTATCTTTATTTTGGGTTCTTTTTCATCTCATATATATATATATATATATATACATGCATGCGTCTATTGTCATTTTGCTTTATGCAGGCAATCAAAGACTAGGAGTGGAGAACAGCTTTAGAATAAAGGTTTTTTCTTTTTTGGTGTTCATCACAACACCTTTATAATTTTAGTTTATTTACATATATATGAAGTTAGCAGCCTTTCTGGGTGAGTTATATACCAATGATGGATTTTTGTATGACTATATATTGTACGTATATAAGTAACGATCGAGCATTAATTCATATATTTGGTGGTCAGGGACTGTTTTTGCAGCCCACCAATTTATGATACAATGAAGAGTACCTTTTCAACATATAAAAAATCTTCACAACTTCCTACTATTCACCTACGTTTCACACTCTATTTTTTTTTTTTAATTTTCTTTTATCAAATATTTTTTTATATGAATAGTGAATAAAAAATTTGAAATATTTAAAAAAATAAATTCAAAAAAAAATTTTTAAATATTAAAAAATATTAAAAAGTATGAAGTGTGGAGTGTAGGTGAATAGTAGGAAGTTGTGTAGCAAAATCCTACAAATATATATAAATATAAATATATATATGTGTATCATGGTCCCGCTAGCTGCTTTGTATTCAAAGAAAAATACCGAGTGAGAACAAACTGCTCCAACAGTCTCTGCATGCCAATCTTTATTTTCAAAGTAGTCCCTACTTCATGCGTTGAATCCCTATCCTGATCTCCAACCTTCTTCTAATTCCCTGGCTTCTAATTTTCTCCTCCAGGGCCTGGCCTGGCCTCCAATAATACAAACCATGTACATAGTTTGGCTTCAATCGCTGTTTGAAACCCTAGCATCACACATGGACGCAGTATGGGCAACCGCATGAGCATGGACCACCAATGTTTCTGCCACGTGTGCATGAATAGTAGGATAAACTTTGACCATGCCCCAAACTCTAGTCAGTATATTGTGCCACACCCTGCCACGCAAGACTTGGTCCCTGCGCACACATTTTCTCTAACAAATTAAGGAAATTAACTTTTTTTTTTTATGTACGCGGTATGTAATACTGTGGCGAAAATGTTAACATAGTTTGTAAATTTATGTAATACAGTGACGAAAATAGAGATTGGCGAAAATTAATGATGCATGTTTGTAAGATTTTCAAAGTGAACAGCTTCCTACAGCTTGGTCTTGTGTGTGCCGCAGAGAGGGCTCAAATTTCATCAATTGTTGCATAGAAAAAGACGTTTGAGTGCACGTGCATGGTTGCTGAGTGCATGCCTTTTGTTGCTTTCTCCCTACAATACCATGTGAGACCGTACCCTCCACCGTGACTTAATTTCTGTCCTTTTAAATCACAAAGTTCTATCACTTTCTCGTTGAGCATGTTGGTCTAATTACCTCACGATCTAATGGCCGTCCTAGTACAAGTACAACTTCCCAAGAGCTACACTTTCTATAACCAAATATTAATTTAACTCAATTTGAAGTGCTGTCAAATAGATTGAGAGGGCTTTCTAAAAGTTATAAATTGAGTTGATTTCTTAGTGGACTCAAGGTTGAGATTAGGTTGCTATTACGTATGTTACATCCTAATAGCTCGAGTTCAGCATTTGGTTTGGCCAAAATTCAAGAGGAATATGTCACAAGTCTGCGTGGCATAGTAGAAGAGGGGGTTAATCACATTACATTTGTGCCTTTGTCAATAGAAGGCTCTAATCTTGCTGCTAATGTCAATAAGCAAGTTACTGGACAAGCTGTTGTTCAGAATTACAAAGGCAATAATTTTAAAAACTTTTTTCCCTATTAAAAGAGTTAATTAGTCTCTTAGAAATGAAAGAGAGAAGAGAAAAAGAGTTGTGCTACTTTTGTGATGAAAAGTGGAATCCTAACCACTATTATAAAAAAGTTAAAATTTACCTTATGGGGGGAATGGATCTGTTTGATAACAATGAGTATGAATAATAAGACTTGGTTGAATAAGTGTTAATAAGTGGGGATTGTGGTGATAAAGATGGGAAAACTCCTGAAATTTCTTTACATGCAATAGCTGGAGCTCTATGTCTAAAGACTATGAGGTTGAATGGATTGGCACATTGTTGCTCAGTAGTGATATTAATGGATACAGGAAGTACTTATAACTTCCTTGATCCTGTAATAACCAAGAAGGTAGGCTTGAAGATTGGTAGTGACCAATTGATTGAAGTTCGTGTGGCTAATGGTGATAGAATGAGCAGTTAAGGAATAGTGGAAATGGTGGATATCAAGGTGCAAGGAAACCAGTTTGTGACAGATTTTTTTTGGTTACCTTTGGGAGGTTGTGATGTTGTACTAGGTATGCAATGGTTGAGGACTTTGAGGCCTGTATTATGGGATTTTAATTCCCTTACTATGTCTTTTAAAAATGGTAATAAGTTAGTGATTTTAAAAGGCTTGAATCCTCATGGTTCTGAGATTGTACAAGATGTTCAAATCTGCCAGTTAACAACAGTGGAGAGAAAGGGCATGTTTTTGCAGATTGTGCAGAAAAAATAATCAGTGGAAGGCATTGATCAAGAGATGGAAACTGTGCTACAACAGTATAGTAAAGTCTTTAAAGAACCAAAAGGACTTCTTCCAAACAGAAGTAGAGATCATCAGATTAATTTGAAGGAAGGGGCAGTTCCTATTTTTGGAAGGCCATATAGATATCCATTTTTTCAAAAATCAGAAATTGAGAAGATTGTGAAGGGGTTGCTTGAGGCTGGGGTGATTAGAAGGAGTCAATCTCCTTTCTCTTCCTTTGTGTTACTTGTAAGGAAAGCTGATGGCACATGGCGTATGTGCATTACTTATAAAACCCTAAATTGAGACACCATCAAAGATAAGTTTCCAATCCCTATGATTGATGAACTTTTGGATGAATTGTTTCGAGCCACTATTTTCTCAAAACTAAGTTGAAGATTTGCGTATCACCAGATTCGAAAGGGAAAAAGATATTGAAAAAACTGCATTTAGAACTCACCAATGGCATTATGAATTTTTAGTAATGCATTTTGATTTAAGAAATGCTCTTTTTACATTTCAAGCTCTTGTTACGTTTCAAGCTCTTATGAATGAGGTTTTTCAACCTTTTTGAGATAGTTTGTTATTGTCTTTTTTGATGATATACTCGTGTATAGCAAGACAAAAGAGGAGCATTTGAAACACCTTTCTATGGTGCTGGAGACCTTAGTTAAACATAATTTGTTTGCTAAGAGAAGTAAGTAAAGATTTGCATGTTCTGAGATAGACTTGTCATTTGGTGTCTGCTAAAGGTGTTAAGGCAAATCCTTCTAAGCTAAAAGTCATGGTTGATTGGCTACTACCCAAGTTTATTAAATCCTTAAGAGGTTTATTGGGTTAACTTGATATTACAGAAAGTTCATAAAGAGTTATGGACTTATTGCTGCACTCTTAACTGCCTTATTGGGGAAAGATTCTTTTTACTGGAACGTGAAGGCGTCTACAGCTTTTGAAGCATTGAAAAAAGCTATGAGTACTCCACCAGTGCTAGCTTTACCAGATTTTGAGAAGCCATTTTTAATTGAATGTGATGCATTTGGGCTAAGAGTGGGTGCAGTTTTGATGCAAGGGGGCAGACCCTTGGCTTACCTCAGCCAAGATGTAAAGGGAAAATTTTTGGATCTCTCGACTTATAAAAGGAGCTACTTGATCTTGTGTATGCTGTTAAGAAGTTGAGGCCTTATTTGTTGGGAAGAACTTTTGTTATTAAGACTGATCATCAAAGTCTAAAGTTCCTACATGAGTAGAAGAATGTAACACCTTCACAATAGAAATAGATTAGTAAGTTGCTTGGTTATGAATTCATAATTGAGTATAAGAATGGGAATGAGAATGTGGCTGTAGATGCTTTATCAAGGAAACTTGAAGTGACTCAAGAGGGCCCTATATGCAGTGCTATTATAATTTTAGATCCCATTTGGCTTGAGCAACTCAGAAGTTCTTGTCTAGAGGATGCAGAAGTTGCTGATATTTGTAAGAAAATTCAGCAAATGAAGTTAGATGGAAAGGGGTATGAAGTTAAAAATGGATTGTTATTTAAAAAGGGAAAGTTATTTTTATCGAAACTCTTTCCTTTTAAGCAGCAGGTATTGGATTTTATCCATAGTAGTGTAGTGAGAGGACATTCTGGATACCAGAAATCTTTGTATCGAGCTAAATTTGATTTTGGTTGGTCGGGTATAAAGAAGGAAATTAAGGAGTTTATTAAGCAATGTTCCATCTGTCAGCAATGTAAGGTAAAGAATGTACATCCAGCTGGGTTATTACAGCCACTATCTGTCCCTACTAAGTCATAGACTGATATTTCCATGGACTTTATTGAAGCTTTACCCAATTCACAAGGATATATAGTGCTCTTTATAGTAGTGGAACGATTCACAAAATATGCACATTTTCTTCCTCTTTATCATCCTTATATAGCAGTATCAGTAGCTAAGTTGTTCATTAATCAAGTCTTTAAATTGTATGGGATGCCTGCCTCTATAGTTACTGATATATAGAGATGTGGTCTTCACAAGTTCCTTTTGGAATGAATTGTTTAGAATGCATGGCACCAGTTTGAATTTCACCTTAGAATACCATCCACAGTCAGATGGTTAAACTGAGATTGTGAATAAATGTGTGCAGCAATATCTCAGATACTTTGTGAATTAGAGGCCAAAGCAATGGGTGAGGTGGTTGCCGTGGGTTGAGTGGTGGTACAATACAAGTGTTCATTCTTCTACTAAGATGACACCATTTGAGGCTTTGTATGGTGTACCTCCACCAACATTACTTCAGTATGTCACTAGTACCATTCAAAAGGCTGAATTGGATTTTCAGTGAAGGTCTCGAGAAGAGATAATTAATTTGTTGAGGAAAAATTTATTTGAATCACACAAGTAGTTATGAATCAACAGTATGATAAGAACCATACACCCCAAGAATGTCAAGTTTGTGACATGGTTTATTTAAGGTTTTAGAAGTATAAGCAGTATAGTGTGGCTCATCTTGTTAATTACAAGTCGGCACCAAGATTTTTTAGCCCATTTAAAGTTTAACAACATATTGGTGATGTAGCATATAAGTTGGAATTGCCTTCAAGTGCTTCAGTCCACATAGTATTTCATGTATCTTCCTTGAAGAAGAATGTAGGATCAACAGTTGTGGTTTCATTTGCACTGCCTATGTTGGATTCACATGGAGGATTCAGAATTGAGCTTGAGTTAATTTTGTAGAGGAGAATGTGTGCATTGAATAACAAACCTCATATTGAATTGCTTATTAAATGGAAGGATGCACTAGAAGAGGATTCATCATGGGTTCCTGTGAAGTAGTTGAGATGTTTGTACCCTGATCTTGTGAGCATGGTCTTTCTTTTGAAAGGGAAAGTATGTATGGGGTGTTGGAGTAGAAGGAAAGGAACAAGTTAGGAGCTGAAGTATCAAAAGAGGCTTCGATTGTACATGTGAGGAGCACGTGATCATTAAGTGGCAATTTATTGTAATGCCCTTATTGTAACAAAAATACCAAATTCAACAGAATTAGTGTAACTTTACGTGTATAAGTAGGATATAGAAGTGAAGCAATATTCATTGAAGAGTTTTATGCATTTCAGCATTTTTGGAGGCACTGGTTCCTCGAAAACCAGAGTTCTATTTTCTCTCTCACATTCTAATTACATAGTTATTCTTTTATTAATTCTCTTGTTTTCACGATTCTGTTGCAATTCTATAATTGGGATCTTAACAACGGTATATTTCATAGATGGAATGTTGTGTAAGATGTCAATTTTGTGCACTCACAAGAGCAGTAGTATTGATTTATCTTTATGCATATTTAAAATCATATTTTTTGGAGATTAATTTTGCATATTAAGAAAAACTTCTATATTGAATTATCATCTTTGAACTAAATAAAAAAAATTCNGAGAAAAAGAGTTGTGCTACTTTTGTGATGAAAAGTGGAATCCTAACCACTAGTATAAAAAAGTTAAAATTTACCTTATGGGGGGAATGGATCTGTTTGATAACAATGAGTATGAATAATAAGACTTGGCTGAATAAGTGTTAATAAGTGGGGATTGTGGTGATAAAGATGGGAAAACTCCTGAAATTTCTTTACATGCAATAGCTGGAGCTCTATGTCTAAAGACTATGAGGTTGAATGGATTGGCACATTGTTGCTCAGTAGTGATATTAATGGATACAGGAAGTACTTATAACTTCCTTGATCCTGTAATAACCAAGAAGGTAGGCTTGAAGATTGGTAGTGACCAATTGATTGAAGTTCGTGTGGCTAATGGTGATAGAATGAGCAGTTAAGGAATAGTGGAAATGGTGGATATCAAGGTGCAAGGAAACCAGTTTGTGATAGATTTTTTTTGGTTACCTTTGGGAGGTTGTGATGTTGTACTAGGTATGCAATGGTTGAGGACTTTGAGGCCTGTATTATGGGATTTTAATTCCCTTACTATGTCTTTTAAAAATGGTAATAAGTTAGTGATTTTAAAAGGCTTGAATCCTCATGGTTCTGAGATTGTACAAGATGTTCAAATCTGCCAGTTAACAACAGTGGAGAGAAAGGGCATGTTTTTGCAGATTGTGCAGAAAAAATAATCAGTGGAAGGCATTGATCAAGAGATGGAAACTGTGCTACAACAGTATAGTAAAGTCTTTAAAGAACCAAAAGGACTTCTTCCAAACAGAAGTAGAGATCATCAGATTAATTTGAAGGAAGGGGCAGTTCCTATTTTTGGAAGGCCATATAGATATCCATTTTTTCAAAAATCAGAAATTGAGAAGATTGTGAAGGGGTTGCTTGAGGCTGGGGTGATTAGAAGGAGTCAATCTCCTTTCTCTTCCTTTGTGTTACTTGTAAGGAAAGCTGATGGCACATGGCGTATGTGCATTACTTATAAAACCCTAAATTGAGACACCATCAAAGATAAGTTTCCAATCCCTATGATTGATGAACTTTTGGATGAATTGTTTCGAGCCACTATTTTCTCAAAACTAAGTTGAAGATTTGCGTATCACCAGATTCGAAAGGGAAAAAGATATTGAAAAAACTGCATTTAGAACTCACCAATGGCATTATGAATTTTTAGTAATGCATTTTGATTTAAGAAATGCTCTTTTTACATTTCAAGCTCTTGTTACGTTTCAAGCTCTTATGAATGAGGTTTTTCAACCTTTTTGAGATAGTTTGTTATTGTCTTTTTTGATGATATACTCGTGTATAGCAAGACAAAAGAGGAGCATTTGAAACACCTTTCTATGGTGCTGGAGACCTTAGTTAAACATAATTTGTTTGCTAAGAGAAGTAAGTATAGATTTGCATGTTCTGAGATAGACTTGTCATTTGGTGTCTGCTAAAGGTGTTAAGGCAAATCCTTCTAAGTTAAAAGTCATGGTTGATTGGCTACTACCCAAGTTTATTAAATCCTTAAGAGGTTTATTGGGTTAACTTGATATTACAGAAAGTTCATAAAGAGTTATGGACTTATTGCTGCACTCTTAACTGTCTTATTGGGGAAAGATTCTTTTTACTGGAACGTGAAGGCTTCTACAGCTTTTGAAGCATTGAAAAAAGCTATGAGTACTCCACCAGTGCTAGCTTTACCAGATTTTGAGAAGCCATTTTTAATTGAATGTGATGCATTTGGGCTAAGAGTGGGTGCAGTTTTGATGCAAGGGGGCAGACCCTTGGCTTACCTCAGCCAAGATGTAAAGGGAAAATTTTTGGATCTCTCGACTTATAAAAGGAGCTACTTGATCTTGTGTATGCTGTTAAGAAGTTGAGGCCTTATTTGTTGGGAAGAACTTTTGTTATTAAGACTGATCATCAAAGTCTAAAGTTCCTACATGAGTAGAAGAATGTAACACCTTCACAACAGAAATAGATTAGTAAGTTGCTTGGTTATGAATTCATAATTGAGTATAAGAATGGGAATGAGAATGTGGCTGTAGATGCTTTATCAAGGAAACTTGAAGTGACTCAAGAGGGCCCTATATGCAGTGCTATTATAATTTTAGATCCCATTTGGCTTGAGCAACTCAGAAGTTCTTGTCTAGAGGATGCAGAAGTTGCTGATATTTGTAAGAAAATTCAGCAAATGAAGTTAGATGGAAAGGGGTATGAAGTTAAAAATGGATTGTTATTTAAAAAGGGAAAGTTATTTTTATCGAAACTCTTTCCTTTTAAGCAGCAGGTATTGGATTTTATCCATAGTAGTGAAGTGAGAGGACATTCTGGATACCAGAAATCTTTGTATCGAGCTAAATTTGATTTTGGTTGGTCGGGTATAAAGAAGGAAATTAAGGAGTTTATTAAGCAATGTTCCATCTGTCAGCAATGTAAGGTAAAGAATGTACATCCAGCTGGGTTATTACAGCCACTATCTGTCCCTACTAAGTCATAGACTGATATTTCCATGGACTTTATTGAAGCTTTACCCAATTCACAAGGATATATAGTGCTCTTTATAGTAGTGGAACGATTCACAAAATATGCACATTTTCTTCCTCTTTATCATCCTTATATAGCAGTATCAGTAGCTAAGTTGTTCATTAATCAAGTCTTTAAATTGTATGGGATGCCTGCCTCTATAGTTACTGATATATAGAGATGTGGTCTTCACAAGTTCCTTTTGGAATGAATTGTTTAGAATGCATGGCACCAGTTTGAATTTCACCTCAGAATACCATCCACAGTCAGATGGTTAAACTGAGATTGTGAATAAATGTGTGCAGCAATATCTCAGATACTTTGTGAATTAGAGGCCAAAGCAATGGGTGAGGTGGTTGCCGTGGGTTGAGTGGTGGTACAATACAAGTGTTCATTCTTCTACTAAGATGACACCATTTGAGGCTTTGTATGGTGTACCTCCACCAACATTACTTCAGTATGTCACTAGTACCATTCAAAAGGCTGAATTGGATTTTCAGTGAAGGTCTCGAGAAGAGATCATTAATTTGTTGAGGAAAAATTTATTTGAATCACACAAGTAGTTATGAATCAACAGTATGATAAGAACCATACACCCCAAGAATGTCAAGTTTGTGACATGGTTTATTTAAGGTTTTAGAAGTATAAGCAGTATAGTGTGGCTCATCTTGTTAATTACAAGTCGGCACCAAGATTTTTTAGCCCATTTAAAGTTTAACAACATATTGGTGATGTAGCATATAAGTTGGAATTGCCTTCAAGTGCTTCAGTCCACATAGTATTTCATGTATCTTCCTTGAAGAAGAATGTAGGATCAACAGTTGTGGTTTCATTTGCACTGCCTATGTTGGATTCACATGGAGGATTCAGAATTGAGCTTGAGTTAATTTTGTAGAGGAGAATGTGTGCATTGAATAACAAACCTCATATTGAATTGCTTATTAAATGGAAGGATGCACTAGAAGAGGATTCATCATGGGTTCCTGTGAAGTAGCTGAGATGTTTGTACCCTGATCTTGTGAGCATGGTCTTTCTTTTGAAAGGGAAAGTATGTATGGGGTGTTGGAGTAGAAGGAAAGGAACAAGTTAGGAGCTGAAGTATCAAAAGAGGCTTCGATTGTACATGTGAGGAGCACGTGATCATTAAGTGGCAATTTATTGTAATGCCCTTATTGTAACAAAAATACCAAATTCAACAGAATTAGTGTAACTTTACGTGTATAAGTAGGATATAGAAGTGAAGCAATATTCATTGAAGAGTTTTATGCATTTCAGCATTTTTGGAGGCACTGGTTCCTCGAAAACCAGAGTTCTATTTTCTCTCTCACATTCTAATTACATAGTTATTCTTTTATTAATTCTCTTGTTTTCACGATTCTGTTGCAATTCTATAATTGGGATCTTAACAACGGTATATTTCATAGATGGAATGTTGTGTAAGATGTCAATTTTGTGCACTCACAAGAGCAGTAGTATTGATTTATCTTTATGCATATTTAAAATCATATTTTTTGGAGATTAATTTTGCATATTAAGAAAAACTTCTACATTGAATTATCATCTTTGAACTAAATAAAAAAAATTCTTAAAATTAAATTTTCTTGATATGCTTCAAATAAACAATTATCAATCTCGTTCGGTCTTTTTTGGTTTCTTTATTTACGTTGCAGTTGAGAGAGATCAAAGAGTAAGATTATGTTTGGACGTTGAGATAAGATGTGAATTTTTAAAAATTTTATGAATAGTGTTAAGATAAAAGTTTAAAATATTATTTTTTAATATTATTATTATTTTGAGATTTGAAAAAATTAAATTAAAATTTGAAAAAGTTGAATTGTTTATTATATTTTATATGAGGATTTGAAAAAGATGTAATGATGAGATGAGATGAGATAGAGATGAGAAATCTCATCTCTCCCCCCAAACATAACCTAAAAGAGAGAAAAAAATAATAAAATAATATTTAAAGAGTGAATAGTATTTCTTCAAATAAAATTTTAGAGATACATAATCTAATGTAGATAAATTTAAAGAGATATTATATAAATATAAAAATGGATATCAAGATATATAAACCTTTACCAATGCTCTAAATTCGCTGCATCATATATAGGTACTAAAAATAGGACAATAAGGTCAGGGGTACCTTGGCTCTCGAAAAACTGTAACTTGTTTACAAAAACTAATGTGAAAACAAAGATTATTCGCAATTTAATAGACTTTTGATCGTCAGTCTTTATTATTATTTAATATTTTATTATTATTATTTATTATTTAATACTATTTATTGTCTTATAGATCATCACCTCACTACCTAAATATGCATTAATCATTGACGGTGACATGTTACGGAATCGCGTGACTATAAGTTTCTAGCAACTGTCTCTTTGAAGTTTGAATGCCCCCTTGGAAATTCATCGGTTTCATCTTTACTTGTTCCTCTCAAAATTAAATAGCCTTAATTGACTGATTTAAGCGTCTGAACAGCTCTCGGCCGACAACATGATGATCCTCTGCGCGCCGAGCATTTTAATATGACGTTTAGGCGCCGGTGGCTGGAGAGGAATTCTCCAGCGCAGATCTGGCGGCGTTAACATTATCATTTGTCCTGAAATTGCTCGTAATGACAGGCCCAAGTTGGCACCACGTACATATGCTTTTGTGAGTTAGGAGTTATCTTTTGAAAGGTTATGTCTTGTCATCATTGTGAATGAATTTATGAATGAATGGGACGTAAATTCGTTCCATCACGTTCTTGTCAAATCGCTAGCTCGCTTTGCTAAAATAAATGAAAAATATTTATCCACAATATTTTATATAATATATTATATAATAATATTATAAAATAAGAGATATTTTTATAAATCATTTTATAAAAATAACAGTATTTTATAAAAATATTCGTTTTTATAATTTTATTGTGTAATATATTATAAAATGTATCATTACTTAAAATAAATTAAAGAGCTGGTTTTTAGTTAGGTTTGAAAGTTTCTGTTCTGGTCCCGTTCTTGATAAATTTTGAGACCATTGTATTTTCAAGAAGAATCGCGCATGTCACTCTTTTAAATCGATATTTTCAAGTGTTTGAATCGAATAAAATATTATTTTTAATATTAATAATATATTAATACTATTATTGTTTGTTAGTGATAATATAATAATTAATATATTAATGTATATTAATATTATTAATATATTTACCAAAATAAATATGTTAAAAATTTATTAAGATAAAATGTAATTAATATATATTTTATATTTAAAACATATGATCAAATAAATATTCATATTTAAAATTAAAATTTTATGTTATAAATTATAATATAATATTATTTCATATATAATTAAAATTTATAAAAATTAATATATAATTTAATATTAATATGCGAACTGATCCAGATCAAATTTAAAAAATATAAAAGAATGGTTTTTAAAATAAAAAAAGGGATCCCAAATAGATCCAAAATTGAATTGAACCGTTCAGTTTGAACCGATTTTTTGATTCTCCGATTTATTTTTTACGGTCTTAATTTTAAGCAGTTGGCAGTGGTGATGATGACTCCTTAATTTTGTAGGGTAGAGGTAGGAGGGCTGGATTGTTTTGTGGGCGCATCAAAAGCCTAAAGCCGAAAGCCACAAAGCCAAAAGTTGGGCGCGCATTTGCGATTTGCTTTTGACCCTTTGCTTTCCGCAGTTCCGCTGGCTTTCTCATCTCTCATATTTTTCTTCAGTTTCTTATCAGCCCCACGAGAGAAGTGATCATCACTTCACAACAAAACGTACAAAAACCACTCAGTAGAAAGACACTGTGTCTCTCCTTTTCTGTCGTTTTTTGCTTTCTCTGCGTTTGGAAAAGTTAAAAACAAAATAAAAATTGATATGCATTTTGTCTGAATGCAAAAAATACATGATCTTTGTATCAACAAAATGACTAATGACCCCTTTTTGATCATAATAATCCTAATTCAATTACAAACCAAACTAAAGAAGAAACGACAATATATAGCAGATCATAATTGCCGAATCCACTGACAATCAAAGCCAACACTAAGAACAAAGCGCCTAGCTACTTCAAAAAAAAAAAAAAAAAAAAAAAAAAAAAAAAAAACAAAAAACCAATAAAAAGTTAAATATGCACGTCGGAACTTAAACAAGTTTGTCACTTTCTGCGCTGTTGAGGGGAATTGTGAAATCATCAAATAAACTTAATTTACATGCACGTCGGAACTCCGATCCTTTAATTTCATTGTTTCCCTCTGTTATGTTCCCCTTAAGCTGGACGAGCATTCCTTGTTCTTCTCAAACTTGGCTGCTAATGTTGGCGGAGAATGCGATCCTCGAATTCCGGGCTTTCACTAATTAGTCAACACTATCTTATCTCCAATCGCAACTTTCAAACTACCAATAATTTCTGCCGGAAAACCCTCGTGTAAACAACAACATATTCCGGTACGTACCGTGGTCAATGCCCAGCAACTCAAGTATGATACGACATATAATTAATCACATGCTTTTAGAATTCATGACTTCTTACGCTTTCGTATTTTGGCTGGCCAGCTATTGTACAGAATTCACAACCCAAGAACAATGTAGTAGACAAGAGTAATTGGTAGTGCTATCAACATCCCAAAGATCACCCTGCAATATCATGATCACATTCATCCGTCAAAACAAAAGGTCTCAGACAATACAATTACCATCAACTCACATACAGATGGATGTTAATTACTAACCCAGTGCTAAGAATTGCTGGATGAACGTTGTATTCTTTAGCAAACACAAAGGGGACAATTCCTTGTGGAAGCGCAGCCTATTGGATACATATATTTACCAATTTTCATGTTAGTTAACATGACATTTTACTCAATAAATGGGATCAAAGATTCAAAACAGTAGGATCAATTACCTGAACAATGGCTATGTGGAGGAGGGTACCACGCAAGCCAACGGCGATAGAGGCGGCAGCCATGACCGCGGGGCCGGTGAGGAATCTGACTGCCATAGCAAAAGTAGCAATGGAGTTCCCACAAGCAATTATCTTCGGCTGAAGAGCCATAAAAAGACCTATAAAAAATAACAACAAAATCAGCAACATTATTATATGCATACGCACCCACGTCCCGATCGATCAAACTACCTTCATCACCCTAATATTATTGTGCCCACCGGCCCTGGACCAGAAAGGGACGCTGCCTGCCGGGTCCCTACATGTCGGGTGGTCAATCCCATTTATTTATTGCCCAAAAAGATAGAAACCAAGATCACCCAATAAATTATATTGGAAGGTAGTCCTGAATTTGTGTGGCCGTGAACCGCCCAACAATACCTTAATTTGACAGAAGACCCAATTCCGACCGGACTATATCCTTATGGCCTCAAAAGACTTTATGGCGCTCTGCTAAATTGCTAATCTTCCTCGTTATCGTTCAAAGTTCAAAACTTTCAAATGTAGGAGAACAGTGGAAAAGACTCACCTAAGCTAAACATAGCCATTCCCAGCCCGGCATCCGACAGTATGGAGATTGATTTTTCTATTATTTTCGGCATAGCCACGTGCCACCTTCAACAATATGTCCCAAAAAAACAAAACTTTTAGTACCTTTAAACAATTAAACGACATTAAATTTCTATTCATCAGTGTTTCTAGTTTGTTACCGGAAAGCGACGAGGGACCAAACCAGACCGATGAGGCTGGAATAGGTGTTGGGGTTGCGGATAAGCTTGCGCCACACCATGATTAGGATCAGACGGGTCATCACGCTGGCCGGAGGCATTTGTTTTCCGATGCCGGAATCCGCTATTCCGGACGCTGATTTGGGGTGGAGCTCTGCCGTGGAGCTACACCCCAGCTTGTTGAGTACTGTGGGGCCACCTTCTTTCTCTCTCTCGTCATGATCTCCTTCTCCTTCACGTTTCCCAGCAAAGCTAAAGTTTTCCCCACCAAAACCCTCCCTTTCCGCAGTTGCTTCAATTATCAACCCAATAAAATATGTTGGAATTGGCATTCGAACATCGGAATAAATAATTAGTTCAATTAATAATTAATTAAATGGGTCTCTCGATTCTTTACCTTTGTTTTCCCCATTTTGCGGATGGTCAGCAACCAACATCCGGATCTCCTTGGCGCCTAGATCGGACCGTCCAGATTGCTCCGACGCGCCAAACTCGGTTCCGCCGAATACGTGGAGGCCACCTGCATCGGAGACTGGTGATGCGCTTGAGCTCCATACAAACATGTGTAGCTCCTTCGCGTCATGGTTGGCCTTACTATTGGGAGCCTGCTGCTGCTGCTGCTGATTTTTGGAGCTCTTAGTCATTGTGGATGAGTACTCTGGGTTTGGCGCAGGGTACGAGGCTGCGGGTACAGTCTGCGCCGGATAAAATCCGAACCTCGGTGAAGAAACTGTCTGAGCCATTGGAGTACAATTCTCTTCGAAATTCGACGGTCTGGGAGTTGGGCCCCTAGAGGACTGTACGGAATACATGTCCGTGGGACCGAAATTCGAATGCCTTGCCGGGAAGCCCTGGTATCCCATCATGGAGTAAAAGTCGGCGTTGTTAAAATTCGATCCCCTGGGCGTCGGGTTCCTCGAAGAACTCAAGCTGTATATTTCGGCCCCGGTGAGATTCGACGGCCGAGGCGTAAATACCGACCCACCCAGGGATCGTCTTGACGCATTAGACTTCCTCACCGTGACGTGGAGCTTACCGTCGTCGCCAATTTCGGCGTCGGTCTCCAGAAAGTCCCGACCATCCAATGACATCACGTCGGAGTCGACTTTAAACGACACGATTGACGCCGCTGTCTCTGGGAACTGCTCCATTATCAGCATCTTGGCGCCGCGGTACTCGAAGAGAAATAGTAGGAGGGTGTACCAGATAATGCACTGTAACACCACGACCTGCACCATAAGGCTCCCCGAGTAATCTCCGTACATGGCGATGAGCAGAGGGATGCCCATAACCAGAGTATTCGGAAGCGTAGAAAGCGAGAAGATCGTTATCATCCACTCGAGGCTACCATTCTTGGTGAAGTTAGTCCAGACGGCGAGGACAGCGAGCATGATGATCTTCTGGAGGGTGTCTGCTGCAATGAATCGGAAGTTCATTGCATAAGGGTTGTTGGAGGAGATGAAATGGAAAGAGAGGAGAGGGACGGCGAAGATGGCCACGAAACGGTTGATGCCGGAGCACTGGTCGGCGGAGAAGATCTTCCACCAGCGCACCGACCCGTAGGCCAAAATCATTGCCACATACAGAGGAACCACCGCCGTCAACACGGTGTACAGGTCCCGCCAGGTGATCATCTTGCGGAGATCAAAGCGTTTACTATTCTCTCTACTATCTGTTTTAGATCTACTGGTTCCTGATGATACTGAATGGCATTGGATAGTGAAACTGAATCAAACGAAGAGATGAATAAGAAAAATGGGTAGGGGAAAAACCGTTAGCAGCTCTGTTCTGCACAGCTGAGCTCTGCAGCTTTTGGGTACTTCTGAAGAAGAAAGTGATTTTACGAGTGGTGTAACTTTGGTGGGACGTATATATATAGGACTTGGAGTAGAAAGAGAGAGAAGAGTGGATTGGGGATATATACGAGAGATTTTGTGCGGCTTTAGAAATTGAGTTTAAAAAGTGGTGGGTGGTCACAGTGTGTGGAGCTTGGTTAGGAAGTGACTGCCCGACATGGTTAGGTTAACCGGTTGGATTTTGTAGACGTGGCAGTCTTCTGTGGCATGGGATTTTCAGTGACCTGGACATCTTTTTAATATTCTTTACTTGTTTCGGAAGAAGCTAAAAGAATTCTAAGCAGCAGCAGTAGTCCCATGTAAATAGTCACTTTTCCTAAGTTGTTAAGTTATAATTATACAAGTTTTATGTAAGTTTTTGTAAAAAATTAGATACTATTTTTAAAAAATATAAAAAATTATTTTTTATTAATAAGACTCACTTTTTTATAAAAAATTTATATGAGATTCATCTATTTAAAATTTATACCTAACTTTACTATATAATTAATACAATATTCCACGCACAACCCCACCTACATTTACACCCATTCCTCCCCTACCAAATTACCCACTTTGAACTCAATCTTGTACTTATATGCACGTCCCTTTGAATTTCATGATCTTCACTTCCTCTTATAGGAGTCAAGACGTTTAGTCCATATCATCTCATCTTATTATTATAATTTTTTTTAAATTTTTACATAAAATATAATAAATAATTTAACTTTTTTAAATCTAAAAAAAAATTAATATTAAAAAAATAATATTATAACAATATTTTCTTTAACTTTTATTTAAAACCATCTCTCGCGCGTCTCATCTCACTATCCAAACTGCTCCTCATTCTCAAAATATGGACTTCTTAGTTTGGGAGGAGTACTTTCGTTCCCATTGACAGTGAAATATTGTAAAGAGAGCTAACCCAAGGGACCTGATCGAAGAAAGTAGGAAAAAACTACCCATATGTATCATGTGTTTGCATGCATGTATTGTATAAAAACAATATTGTTCATGCATCTGCTAGCTGCATGGTCCTGAAATTACGTACCCATGCTGCTTATTTATATGAAAGGTACGTCGCTGCTTAATTAGTTATAATTAAGTAGTTGCATGTTGTGAATATATGGATGATGATGTTGATGATGATGTGTAGTAGTAGGAGTAGTACTCATATTCACATGATTTGACCAAAATAATACATATTATATAATGATTAGTCATGCATGCTTGCGTACGTACGCGTAGAAGATCAACAATCTTTCCTCACTTTTTACTCTCTACATGTCTCACACGGATTATTGCACAAGCCGAAGATCATGGGATTCAGGACGAAAAATATCCTTTATTATTAATGGCCAATTGGCACCATCCAATGCGCGCGCGCAAGCTGGGGTTGCCCGCTTTATACTAGTCCTGATCATCACGTCATGAATTAAGCCTCTTTGGCAATGATCTTGTGATCAACACATTAATTATGTACTATATATATATATAATATAGATAATGGGAAACTTTTGAAGATCATGATCATCCATCATCAATGAATTAACACTTAATTTATACTAATTAATTACCGAATACATGATGATATGATATTGGGTGCTCTTTCTTTCTTTTATATTCTAGTAGGAGGCTTTAATAGTGACTAAACATGATCATGTGAAGCAAAGATCAGAATATAGTTGGATTACATAGCAATCAGCAATCATATACATACTAATAATTAATCAGCTAAAACAAATTAAGAGCCAACCAAGATCAGCTCATTATATGTGAATATGATCCATATATTAATATTAATATTTGAAGATGGAAGTTGTTGATCTTTAAGCATATATGATGATCAGTCACATTCAAATGATCAGTAAAATATTATCAGATCGAGATCGATCGATGGCATAAATAAAGATCTAGCTACAGCATTTTTCATAAATAAATAAAATATCCTTTGGCCCTCCCCTTCATCATGATTGAAAACACATCATCAAATCACACAGCCATAAAAAGGAGCACCCGTTTGGCCACTGACCTCCAAGATTGGGACCGCACTTTTGGACCATATTGGTGAATTACCAGCTGCTACGTACATGAACTTGTTAATAATAATAATAATAGAGTAATGTTTTTCAACCATATCTTTTCCTTTCTCACATGGTCGAACCATATTTTACTGCATATATAAGCATTAATCTTAGTGATTTAATTTATATGAAACTATAATCTATGCAATTTATATTTTTTCATACGTATATTATATGATTTATCTCCCAATTGTAAGTGATTCAGTATATATAGAATTGGCCCAGTATCCATGGAATTTGCGCACACACATGACATGACACACATATAAATCTGCCTCTGTGGGTCTATACAATATTGAACAACTTTAAAAAGGCGAGGCTCAGAAACTATAGGCATGATAGGTTTCTATCAATGGGAGGGGGTCCAATTGTACCTTATAATGGGAAAAGCATAAAGGATCCCAAACCCTAATAACTTGGCAATGCACATGGACATTATTCATGCCTTAAAGGGGTCGTCACCACACACGTGCATATCTCTACCTATATACACGAGTGCGGATCTCATGCACCTAACCAAAAGACTGCAGGACCAACCCTACCTCCTTGGGTTCATGATCTTTCTCGCTCAGAATTTTCTCTTTTGGAACCACAACTCCTTTTGCTGTAGTTCTTTTTAACCATTCGGTGCCCACTTCTTGCTCCATTTCCTACCATATATATATGCACTGAATACACAAGAAATAACCATGTGAATACAGAAACATACACGCACATACACGCATACACGCACACATACCTCTTTTGAAATTCTTTTTTCTGCAATTTTGCATCCGGCCACACACATACACGCACGCACACATATATACTGGGACATTAACTCGATTTTATTTTGTCTTTTTAGATGGCAAATTGATAAAAATTATCACTCAATATTTACCAATCTCACTATGAAATTCTTCTAGTTTTTCCATAGTTCGTGGTAATAGAACAAAGCTCACAATAGAGTTGAGAAGTAATTAATATTACCGCTAGACCAAACGTACAAGATCGGTGATTGAGATGAGAGAATAAAGGGAAAAAAAGTCATATCCAAATTGGGTGGTTTAAAGTGGCTCTCTTTATTGGAATTGCTACATTTGAAGGAATGATAAAGATGATCATGTGCGAGTCAAAAGAGGTGAGCCTGTCGGCCCATTTGAGCCTCTCCGGCCCCAATCCTCACCACCAGTACCGCTCTCCCATGCTCACCATGCTGCTGGAGACACCCCCAATATCAATTCCCTTTCCCAATGCCACCATAAAATACTCTGGCATCTATTGCAAATTTCAAAGTACTCTTCCTTTACACACACACACGTATAAGATGGTTGGGTGTTCTCTCTTTTGGTAAACAATAGATAACCCACAAATATATTTTTTATGTAATTAATGTATCGAGTAAGACAGGTCAATTGAACAATAATCACAGCCCGCACCATTCACAACCTTTTCTTTCTTTTTTTGAGTTCTTTTGAGGAATGATAATTGCTCATTTGAACTCCACTTCCTTAGGCCTGGAAGAAGAAATTAAATAGAAAAGGGGGTGGGGGAGGTTGAGAGAGAGAGAGATGGCCACTTTCTTAGTACTAAAAGTTTTATGGGAAAACCTTAATGATCGAGAATAAAGGAGTGGGGTTGATGCTAGTCAGTGGAAGGGAGAAGTTGCTATATAAGTAGGCCTACAAAAGAATGTGGGCATGCATGTAGTTAGTTAATTAGCGAGTTTACAAACCAAAATGCCTGACCATCAAAACTATAAACTATAAAAAGTATATAAAAATCCAACTTGTAGCTACGTATTCATGTGAGTGTAAAAATCATGTCGCTGGGTTCTTTTCAGCTCTAAAGTTTGTATTATAACTAAATGAAAACTCATAGGCATGTGAATGAAAGATCTCTGCTTCTGCTGACACTAGTTTAATCAAGCAATAATCTTCTCGACAGTCGGATTTGACTCCTGATTTGGCTGGACCTGTCTTCATTAATTGTTAAAAGCTCAGCATTGATTATAATGCTACCACTCTTCTAGCTACCAAAGACCTTTATTTTTCAATCTCATTTTCTTTTCCCCGATGACAAGCTACACAAAGAAGTTAACCTAGAAAGAATGACAAACTATTAACTAATTATACGCATGTTAAGCATGCAGCCTATTGTGGAATGAGACACCCGGCCCGTTTCACATGAATCGTTAAGTGGACAGTTAAACCACCAACAAATGATAGTTTATTAAACACGTGAATTAAGATAAGGTTGACTTAATTTATCTCGGGCCGTGAGTACCCCTTAAAGATAAGGTTATCATAATAAGATAGTGTTAATTTTGATAATGGCTTAATATAATTAACAGTAATCAATGCCATTAGCACCATTAACAGAGTTTTATATATAGGAATTAGAGGTTTCGTGATTGTAGGGTAGTGTGTACCATAATATATGGGTCATAACTTACAATTCCAAAGCTAACCATGTGAAAGAACATTCTTTTGAGATGATGGTGTCACTTATTCTCTTTCCTCGGCCCATTCCATTCTCATTTATCTTTCTATCTCTAAGAGGAGCAAGTTCCAAAATACAGCTAAGAACTGCATGTTATCTTAAGGAGATAGAAAAACTGCAAGAAAGAGAAAAACAAAAGAGCAGCATATTTAATGGCGCTTGGAGACATGTTGAGTTCATGTTTTGACACATTTTAAGTCAGAAAGGACACCTTGTGACAAGTTTTCTGAAGATTTGTCATCAACGATGTGCCAACAAAACAAAACCATTCATTTCGAATAAAGCTCTCTAGCTAGTTGGTGCGAACCCCGTCGGACTGATCATGCAGTTGTTTGGTGCTCAGTGAATTTATTCTACATGTTCGGTTGAGAGGGGAGTTTGAATTAAGTGCGCAACAAAGTCATCTATGTACTGTGTTGTTGGAAGTTGTACTGAAATGACTGAGGTGATTTATTTCTGTTTCCTATTTCCTGCACTTTTTCGATCCTTTATCACATAAAAGGTCACGCTCGCAATGTAGTTTAATTACGATCATTCAACCTTGTATATAATTTTGTCCAATAAAATTTTAGAGGCAGGGATTTTGTTTTGTTTTTCTTTTCTTCTTTAGGGTTTGATTATCAACCACAAACACATACACGTATACGTTTTATGCCTGAAGTACACTAGCTAGGACATCGGCATATTTTCTTTTTCTTTTTCTTTTTCTGTTTTTAAGGTGGTTTCGAATTTGTTTGATGGGTGAGTATTGTGAAATGAAGTGTTGCTAATTAAATTTAATGAGTTAACTAATATTATAGTACTATAGAGCAGAAATTCACCACGTACGTTATACCGAAGTTTTAAGTAAAGAATATTATCTAAAATATTGAGAATTGTCGGAAGGCTGTCTCTTGGTGGACATATCACATATGTTTGGTTGGTGTTAGTGATCAAGATCATAAGCACTCACTCTGGCGCAATTAGTCATTGATATGCAATTATTGAACTAGCTTAATCATTCATTCACGCACATTCCATATTGGATCATCATGAGCTAAACTTCAAAAAGAAACAAGCATTGATCATGGTTTTCTAATTTATATGTTTTGTGTACTTTTCCCTCCCTTTCCATACCTGACATCACTAATGACGGACTAATTCCATCTTGCATGCTATAAACTATATATAGTAGAACTACTCCGGCTTATTGTTCTTGGATAGCACCGGGCCGCTCAATCAGGCAGAAATTTCTCGATTTCGATCCATTTCCGACATTAATGTGCCTGCAGATTGTTATGATTCTGAAAGTTAAAAGTTTAACTAAATTAGTATTTAACAGTCTTAGGACTAGCTTTTGGATCAATGGTTGGGTCTTTAACACTGACAACATCAAAGCAAAACTCTAAATTATTTTAGTGTCCAATATTGGCCTCCACGATGATCTAGTTCACTACTTGAAATTTCATGTACTGTATTACAAAGCTCCATGCAGATCAATCATGCGTAGTAGAAAAATTTAGAGGGCTGTGTCTGATCTGTTCTAGGAAAACCATGCCTGCCTAGCTATTGAAGGAATTATTTGACCCCACAGCCAATGAAAGAAGTACTGATCATCTAATGCAACTTGACCTGAGCATATTATATATATGTCCAACATACATTAAATCTGAAATGAAGGGTATGGTACTCCTTGTCTCAGACAGGATCAAAGATTGTTTCCCTTGGGGCTTATGAAAAATCAGAAATGGGACTAGATCAATATCTCCAACATATCTTAGCTGTTCTTGAGACGTTTTGTCCACTTTCAGTTTTCCTGATCTTGGTCTCATTATCTTCACAACAAGCTCCCTAGCTAGCTTATTTTTTACGAGAATGTCAAGTAGGCCATGATGCCAAAGAACGATCGAGCTTGTTAGAATATAACTTTGAACATTCATTTGTTTTCACAATACTTTTAAACTCATCTTATCTCATCTCATCTCATCATTACAATTTTTTCAAATTTTTATACAAAATAAAATAAACAATTCAAAAATTTTAAATCTTAAAATAAAAATAATATTCAAAAAATATATTTTAATAATATTTTATATGTGTTGGGCTCGCCTTCAAATTCCACAGCTATCATAGTTCAAGAGGCTGCTGGTTGTTTCTCTAGTTGAAGCGACCAATCTTCGGCTAAATTTGGGCCCCCCGACTTTAGGCCTGTCGTGAAAGAGTTGATCCTATATATATAATATGTTGGGTTACACATATTCTTCATCTTTTCATTTACTTATTGGACATGTTGTTCATGTAGAGGTTTCGTTTAACATAGTTTCCCACTTCCTGGAGAAACCAAAAGAAGGCATTTTTCTTAAACGCGGAAGACATGGGCTGGTTTTCGAATTGAGAGTTACTATTCATTATGATTTTAGCCATTATATTTTTAGTATTTCTTAACCTAACATCAAATGATTAAAAAATAACAATTTTTTTTTTCTACTTGTTCACTACTTAATTATGAGTTAATATAAGGACAAGAGATAGTAAAATTATGATGAATAATATTTATTTTCCATTTATATGGGCTCGGGTTTCAATTTTCTTTAAGTTTGGGTTTCTTTATTGTTGATGCAATTTTCCGGCAGAGCCAGAGCCTAACAATACAGTTGAATGACCCACGATGATTGCTTGGACGCTCATCCGGTGCTCAGATGCTCATTCATGAAATAAATAGTAAATAAAACGTAATAAAGAGAGTTAAAGAAATGTACATGATTCGGCATAAAAGCCTACATCCACATGTCGTTTGGGTCAAAATCTACTATATTGGATGATTGTACAATTTCTCATGATCTCTCATAACTCTCAATACAATAAAAAAAAAAAAAAAATTGAAAAAAATATAAAATATGGAGAGAGGGGAATCCCAAGATTGTAGAGAAGTCTTTCTTTAGAAAGTTGTTAGATTCCTCCAGCCCACGTTTGTATTGGGCCCCCTTTTATAAAGGTCTCTTTTATTATTTGGAGTGATTGAGTTTTACTTGTCTTATGTCGCTTTCACTTATTTGGCTTTCTCTTTCTTGTCTCATCCTTCTTTTTATTATTGGTAATGAGTTTCAATGGGCTGGACCTTATTTCATTTTGTATCCAACATATAGAATGAATGCTAAAACCTGCAATTTCACAGTACATGGCGGTGGCGCGGGAAGCACCACACGGCTGCGATATGAGTAGAGCCTTTGTGTGTTTATCTATTTCCTTACATATATGTCCTTTTGAAACATGGCCGAAAAAAAAAAAAAGGAAAAAAAGAAAGAAAAGAAGACCGGGCCCTAGCTTGTGAGTATGGTCTAGACTCTCAAAATTGATCACAAGTCAATTTCAAGGCCAAACTACTCGACCCCATCTCAAGTTTCAAAACCACCTCGTACACACTCAAGCATTATAAAGACCCCACCATGCACCGGCATCTCGTGCTAATTCATGTATCTAAATTTCTAATCTCCCAATTTCTACCTTTCTATTTATAAGGAGAAAGTGTCTTTACTTTAGACTTGTAATTAAATTGCATTTCTAAAGAAAAATCCTTCAAAGGACAGACAATATTAGTGGCCAGGGCATATATATAATATGTACATGTACGTACTTAATGTTACAAACTAATTTCTAAACAATAATAATTTCTCAGGACAGCAAAAAATCAACATCCGCCAGCTTCCAACCACGTTGCATGATCCCCAAGTTTTCTCAGCTGATCTAGCTAGCTCTCCCCAGTTGATCTGGCTTTATGTCGGTCACAACATTTTTTTTTCCCCTTTCCTTGTCCAAGGCCTGTCGGTTGTGGACAACATGATAAAATACTATAAACTTTATTCTATCATGTATATGGTCTTGGATTGACTTGTTTGTTCTCTCACATGGTATAGAATTTTGGTTTTTTTTTTTTAATCTCCTTTAATATTCCCCGGTAAACAAAGGCAAGCTTGACCAATACATGAATAGAAACTAAAGCGATTTGTTTTTTCTATGAACATTGTTAATTTAATCTATTAGTTTTTTTTTATTAGTTTTTTTTTTCCCTCTTCCGTAGGTCATTAATTAATTACACCTGATAATTAATAGTTGCGTCCTAACAAGCTGCAGTCAAAGATAGCCATGACTAAAGAGGAGGCACTGCCACTTTAGTGGACAGCGTGGTTGTCGTGGCGGTCTTGGTAGGGCCCTTGTTGATGAGGGCGGCATTGGAGGTCACACGCTCGCAACGAGGGCACATAGAGAGAGTGGATGCTGGGAGAGGTTCGCGACTATTGGGGGAGATGACGGTGGGCGGGCCAACTTTCATGGCTCTCAGCTCTTCCACCTCCCTTTGAAGTCTACGGTTCTGCTCGGTTAGTGACCCGAACCGTCTCTTCAAGAACTCACATTCCATCTCTGTTTGCTTCAGCTTGCTCCTGCATGTGTTAATTATTATTATTGCATTACTAACCATCATTATATTATATATATGCAATTTTACATTGATCATTTGTTAGAACTCAAAGCTTATGATGATGATCAAAGCTGCCAAGTTCATGACTTACATTTTTGGTTAGTTTCTTAAACACCCTGCATATATTTCAGGATATATATATATTTATATATATATATCCATGCATGTTTTTAAGTCTGTATTCAAATGATCTAGTAATAATATATAACTACAATATCATTGCCTTCTAGCTCCATATTGATTCACAGATCATATTTTCGCTTCATAGGTTAGAAACTGTCGCTGCAAATTAAAGCTAGCTAGCAACAAATTAAATTAACCTAATTAAATAACAAATCAAGTAGTCGTTACTAGTGATAAAAAAAAAAAATTGAAGAAAATAATAAGATTGTTGTCGCGAGTTGATGCATGATGGATATTATTATAGCTAGCCTGCATTAATGATCAATATTAATGTAAGACACGTTATAACATCATCATGTAGTATTTAATTGCATATAAATAAATAACAATTAAATGCATATTGCATGGATGGATGGGCAAGTCCAAAGTAAAAATTAATAATGACTGAGTCAAAGTTGCAGTTATGATCACACGAGGCCGATGGATTGAAGAACAACGCATGCATGGACCTTATTAATTAGGAGTAGTCACATACAATAAATATGCAAGAAGCTGCATGCATGCTATGATCATTGCTGTTATACTTTGGACAACCGTAGTACTACTCATTATGTTCATGCACAAATTAGATCTATAGCGCTAGCTAGCTGCATGAGCTCATCATCATCACTCGACAACCACATCATTTATTGCTCATATATAATTTTTCCCAGCTATTTCTCATCATGTACTTTCAGCTTTCTATGAAAAGTACTGCATGTATTAATTAATAATAATAATAATAACAACAATAATAATATAATTGGTCGGTCTACGGTGAGACTTGGAAGCCACCCACTCCATTTTCTATCAGTAGCGATGCCGAGTCGCCCATAACAATATGTATGACTGGGTTACCATATATTAATTTTTTTACATTCAACCACTATATCTAAAATTTCTATATATATATATTTATGTCGTTACTATTTCTATGTTTTTTACTTTCTCAATTGTTATTGAATATAAGGCATACATTGCTATTTATTGAAAAATTACATTGAGATAAGATACGGTAAACATTATGAAAATCAAAACAATACAATATCAACAATGTTTGATATTATATAATTATTCTGGACAAAATAATAAGCTTTTTCTTAGATTTTCATAACCCAATATTAATTAATTTGCAATTTGGGGTGCAATATTGCAGATTACATGTATTATATATTAATAAATCATTGATTCTATATTAACTTTATGCAAAATACGTATATAATTACCGGATACAAATCACTCATCATGTCTTTCTTCCTTATTTTGTAAATAATAAATTGTAAATAACTCATTAATTAAAGATATATGGAAGAAAAAAACACAAACAAAACCGTACTTCGACACACTGCACAGACATGAATCCATCTTATAAATATAATATACTGCTTATCTGTACGACTTCTACATGCATTTGTCTGGTCAAGAACTGAACCCAAACCTACCTACCTAGCACCCTCCCTCTTAAAGACTTAGAAAAAGTGGCATTTTGCCATTAGGCCATTGATAAATATATATATTTATATATGATAGGTAATTAATTAGCTTTGGCTGAAATTTAAGAACCAGAAGTTTTTGTTATTAAAATTTAATGACAAAATTAGCAACCCGGCCATCAGAATCAACACGGTGCTATATATTACATATGTTGCAGATCTTGTTACAAGAAAATCTTATCAACAAATTAAGGGATCGCTTTCCACTTTTTATAGAGTGTACGTACGATTGATACGGGTTAGAATCAGATTCAGATTATATACTCTGAAATATTATTATTATTATTATTATTATTATTCTGTCAACCTTAAATATCTGAACCCAACCACCACCAAAAGAATAACATGAACATTGAAATTCATCTCAGCATGTTTAGGGTACAGTACCTGGCCCTACGGTTCTGGAACCACACCTCAACTTGCCTCGGCTTCAGCTTCAATTGCATAGCCAAATTCTCTTTTTGCTTCTGCAGGAAAAAAATATCCAAAAAGATTAAACATTATCAAAATATTCAATAAATTAAGGGAAGAAAAGGAAAAAAATTAAAAGCAGGCCTGGCGTTGCACCCTAATTTTAATTTGGTTTCTATTTATTAAAGAATAAATGGGTGCGGGGGAGATAGATCAGATTGTACATAAAGGAAGAAGTGAGAGGATTACTGGGTTTAAGGTATGGTTTTGTCTGAAACTTTCTTCGAGAAGCCGGGACTGTTCTTTGGTGAGACGGAGTTTCTTGCGGGGAGGTCCTCCGTTGCTGCTTTCTTCTTCATCTTCCATATTCATCGTTATCCACTGATCTTCTTCTACACGGCCTCCTGATGGCACTTGGTTTATGTCCAAGTTCCTCACTGCACAAATCACTTCACTTTTAAACCCTGATATTATTCCAACAATTTTTTGAACACTACGAAATCGACTGCATACATATAAATTATACGGGTTGTAAGATATCTGTAAGAAGTATGGGAGAAGACAGCTATGGAAGAGAGAAAATCCATTTGATTAGTCATGCAAGAGGAAGAAGATCATGCATTAAAAACAAATAAAAAATGATTTATTGAAGGGGAAACTGATATATGTGATGACAAACCGATACGATTGTGTTAATTAAAGGTAAAACAGAAAAAGAAACTTTCCGATCAAAGAAGAAGATGAGAGAGAGGGAGAGGGAGGGGAGGGGGATATGGAAGAAGTAGAAATGAATAAAGCAATAACTTTCCTACTTACCAGATGGAGGAAGTGATTGGGATGAAGCAAAGCCGGGCATAGATATGGTCAATTCCAAGCTAGACGGGCTTGAAGGCAAAACCGCCATGGAACTTTAAGAACAAAATAACAACAAGAAGAAGAAGATTTCTGGCAAAGAGAAAAAGGTAAAGTAAAAAACTCAAAAGAAGAAAGGGATGAAAACAGAGGTAGATGATGAAATGGAGAGGAAAAGGTTAAGATACAAAGGTCAAATAAATAGAGCATGGAAAAAGACAGATACTGATCATCAGGCCGATGTGCGTTTTGGTTTCGGTTTTGGTGTGGAGTCGGTTTAGGGTTTTTGACTGTGGTCGTCAAGTCAAAAGGTCTGACCCGTCTGATGTTTGACACGTGTCAGACTGATGAGAAAGACCTAGTGTAGGAGAATAACCGGCAGGTTTTCCTGTTTAAGCGATATTACAGGGAACCTGAGTCTGGTTGTCGGTTCTACGGTCAGCTGGTGAAATGATTGGAAGCTTAGACTAGGGCTTTGAGCTCTAGCTCTGCACCTATGACAATTTTTTATGCCCCCAAAAGTAAACATAAAAAAATTTCAAATTTTACCGGCCCAAAAAGATAAGTGTCATGTGCAATATGTCATTCTCAGCATGGGCAATTTCTGTGCATGTGTGATTTTATCTTGGTAGTTGAGAATTTGACCTGAGATCAAGAGGAAGAAGAGGTGATTTCTGTGGGAGGTCATGAGTGAGGTTGGCATAACATAAATGCAAAGTATATGTAGTTACTGTTTAGGTAAGGAGGAATTTAATGCTAATATTTCATCTATTACTAGCAGGTACAAAAGAATTGTAACGCATCTTTGCATTGATGCAAAATAGAGTCATAATTTTGGAACCTGAAGTTTGGACTGAGTCATTTATGTTGGGATGGGCACGCTTGTGTGCAGAGACATGACTTGATCTGTTACTCCCTTTGCAGCTGTACCAAACGTTTTTTGACCACAGATTTTTTTTTTTTTACACATAATGCTGGTCATGTTGCCATTTTAGTGACAGAAGTTAATGTGTCTGTTGGGATTGGAAAATCAAACGCCAACACTTTGTAACACAATAGGGTGTCAGTCAACGCATGTTGGTGCATGAGGTTTTAATTGTTAGCAAAGAGATCAAAGAATGATATAAAGTTTGAATATTGATATATATATATATAAATATGTTATATGTATAACATATGTCGGGATATTAACCTAGCTACAATATTAATGTTTTATATAAAACTTAGGTCTGCATGCACCCTTTGCAGGGCTCCATCCCTATACATAGATCCAAAAATGGGTCAAATTAATTTGACGAGACTCAAAACACAATTACAACCAACAGTAGATATACGTAGTCTGCTCATTCACACATGAGCTGGTCATATATATATATATATATATATCAACCCAATTCATGTAAACATGCTCCGTTTGTTCAAAGTGAATTATGAGCTAATTATCAAAATTGCTTACCAAGACACCAGGAAAAAAGAAGAGCAGCCCGCAAAATTGGAATTTTGAGGATTTTGTTGCCCCAATATCAGTAAACAACTTTGAACATGATCTCCAATATTATTCAAGTCTAGACCAGTAATTTTGAAGAGAAAAGCTGCCAGAGATCGAACGTCTACAAATATGATCCAAAAGTAAGCTGCAAGCAAGCTGCTGTATTCAATTTGATTTTTTCTCGTATACGTACGTAATTAATTAATTCTGCTTCCCTACTCGCCAACTACCCCTCATTTAGTTCACCTTGCACGGCTAAAAGTTCCAGTTGACTAAGAAAATAATGGACCTACCCTTATGAATTACATGCATTTATCACCAACCTTTCTCATTTTTTAACAAGACTTAATTAATTTCTAGCTATCTTTCTTTGTATATTGGTAATTATTCATGATCATGTACAAAATAATCATCATGATGTTAAGGTATTGGATATTAGGCAGTGATCATTGACCTACATATAACATACAATACATGATGCATATATATGCAGATCAGAGGAATTAACTAATTACTGCCTCCGCCGGCCCTTGAATATATATATATATATGCATACATGAGCTAAAAGAAGAAAGAAAAGAAGACCACGAGCAAATGATTTCGTACTAATGGTTTGAAGTTCTCTAGCACGAGTTGACCAGCTTTAATAATATTTCACGTCTTCTTCATATAATATAATCGAAGCAATCTCATATAATGAGCGCTAGCTCTAGCTCTAGCTCTCTCACATGCAGTAGTACAGACACATTACTTGTGCATGCTCTGTGCTCATCATCAAAATATATCATGAATTTAACAGTGGTCAAGTTTACTTTAATCCTATATAGCTAGTCCAATGCAAAATATAAATGGAAAATTATGTGTTTTAAGTGAATTTTTATATCAATTATTTAAATAAAAATTCGGTATTAATTATATCAACTAATATGTTTAAAAATAACGAAAAAAACAAGATTAATTAATTTATCAGATTTGAATGGGACTGAACTTTGGCGTGTGAAAAAAAGGAAGCAAATGCCGGTGAAAGGACCAAGTCGTCATGCCATGCGCACGCACACGGGTTCGTCGGGCTGGAAGCAACTTTCCACACGGGCGGAGCAAACCATATATATTATATAGGGGAGAATTCATGGCAAAAGCGTGGGGGAAATGTGGGGCCAAACTCGATGATTAGGTTTAGGGACAACACATGCAACATGGGAAAGGTGGACCCTACTCTTGATGATTGGGTAGGGAACCATATTGGGACCCACTTGTCTGCTTGTCCTCTCAAACCTCTCCTTGCATTGCTGATTGGGCAGCCCATGAGCATACCCTGTCTTGTAATCCCAGTGGATTACATGTGGGGTCCTCATTAACCATATCCTCGACTTCTCCTTTTACAATTCCAAAGTGGGATTCTTGTTTTCTGTTCTTTTCTCTGTCGGCAAACAAAGGAGATGATTAACCATTTCTCCTCTGTTTAGGGTTTTTAATTTTTTCCTTCGAGGAAAACTAAGTGGAGGGCAGATTCTAGTAAGCAGCATATGATTACGTCCATTGAATAACATATATAGATCAGATGCATAAATCAAAGTTGGATTATACAACTCCTTCTGATTATACATAACTCAATATACTTGTAAATAATCTGATATTGAACATAAGCAAGTGATATCATCATCTTTTTCAAATCATACTAACTATATATAAAATAAGAAAACAGTTTTCATGATAATTATAAATGTAAATCTACCGAATGTACGTTGGAAAGTTTGAATGAAAAATCCCATAATGCTTAAGATAATTTGAATATAAATGCTAATTTAATAACCCGAATGCATATACGAAAGTTTGAATAGAATTCTATAATGCTTAGGAGAAGTTCAAATTCTTTGTAATGGTTTTAAGAAACTTCAATTACACTAATATTGATTTATATTTTTAAAATTAGTATGGACTCAGATGTAATTAGAATATTTAGTATCGAACAAATTTTCACTTGACCATAGTTTATGCGCACATTCTTGCAGTATGAATAGGGAGAGAATCACCATGATGAACTGTCATTTTAGTTGCTTGTTAGCATAATTGTTCACTTTCACAAAATAGGAAAATAAAGCCCGAATCATAGCATATGTTTGGACAAACTGAATAATGATACATGAGTAAAGCCTTATAAAGACATTAATAAAACTTTACAGATAGTAGGAAGGGGACATGATAATAATTGAAAAAACAAAAACCATAATGTCAATTGGTCAAGACCTTTGATGCTCTTTACTTTCTTTTAATTTTATTTACAATAAGGGAATTGTATCTTCAATTTCCCCCACCACTCCACACTTGATGATAAATGAAAATGCAATGTGACCCATAAGCAATTGACATTATGCCATTTTCCCGAAAGTAGTAAAATAAGTACAAGCTCTGTCATAACACAATTATATTTATTTTGTGCCTGACCCGACCCACTTAGACTATAGAGGTAGCAGTTTCACTGTAAAGAAGTAATTTTGAGTTTCGATAAACTAGTAATTAGGGACTCATATTGGACGATTCAGCTAAGAGAGATGGACAACATTAAACACTTGAGAAAGTTTACAAATGCTTGTAACAAGTTTTACTTTTTACACCATTAATTCAATCCCGAAGTGAGCTATAACTATAAGAATTGATTTTCAGTTAATCTCTTCACATTGTCGGGCCAATATCATAGTTGGAAAATCTTTAACTATATTGGAATTGTCGATCCAATCCAAATTGACTAACTTCATTTCTCTCATTACCCGTCAAGAAGCTCGGAATGCAACTACATTTATAACGTATTAAGATATAAATGATTAAATCTTTGTCTTTCCATCAACTTAAGATTTTGGAACAAGAAGTAATTTTTTACATGATATTAGAATACAAATTTCGAATCCTGACTCTGCACTTTATTTCATTTAATTAAATATTTTCAGGTATTGGACACACTCATTGAAAGAGAGTCTAATACACAAATAGAGTATTAAAGCATTACGACAGAAGAAATTAGAACCACCAGGAGATTGAAAGTATCAAGCACAGACCAATAAGATGTATACAGCTGCAAAAGCAGTATTAATTTTGTGGCCAACGTACCATGAAACATCTTGAGCATAGAATAGTGGGAGTTCGATATGTTTACAACTCAATCGCCTAGAAGACAAAGAGGCTGTCTCATACTAAGTTCTGCTTTGAGTGCAAGGAATCGCTCCAAATCATGGGAATCACCTAAAATTCTCTGCATTGAACAAACCAACATTGCTCGTTTTATACTTTTGGAGAAAAAAATATTTAAAAACAAAACAAAAGAGATTATGATCAAGGCCATCAGGTATGAATAAGATACCGGTATATTTAAAACCAAAAAAAAAAAAAAAAAACACAAAAAGGGGATAGAGAAATAATGTTTACCAGTGCAGCAAGATGTGCCTCTTGTAAAATATTCCCATCTATCTCCAACCGGGCAATAGGAAACTCCGGAAGATGGCCTGACTGTTTTTTACCAAGCAAGTCGCCAGGTCCACGCAAAAGGAGGTCTGCATTTGCCAAGTAAAAACCATCCGATGATTTCTCTAGCACCTTTAACCGGTTTAGGCTACTGGAGGTAGATGCTAACAATATACACTTAGATTTTCTCTCTCCACGTCCAACTCGTCCTCTAAGCTGGTGAAGCTGAGCTATTCCAAACCTCTCGGCATTCATAACAACCATCATAGATGCATCTGGAACATCCACACCAATCTCAATTACTTGTGTAGAAAGTAGTATACGTGTTTCTCCAGATCTAAACCGCTTCAATGCTTCTTCTTTCTGGTCACTCTTCATTTTTCCATGTAACAACCCGCAGCTGTATCCCTGAAACCTACGAGATATAACTTCAAGATCTGCAGAAGCAGCATGAAGCTGGGGCAGCTGTTCAGACTGTTCAATCACTGGATACACAAGATACACTTTGCCCCCTACTTCTAACTCATCCAGCATCATCTGTAAAAGCAAAAATAATTAACAGAAACATAACACTGCTGCACACGTTCAATTAGAATCCATTAAAAACCGACCTTCATTCCAGAATAATAAACCTTTAAAACCTGAGAAAACGTCTATATAGAAATACTTGAAAAAAATACAAAAAAACATATATATGAAGTATTTATTTTTGGTACGACCAATGGCTAGGCTTTCTAGAGATGTGATCAATCCCTCATACCGAGGTAAAAAGCAACATTCATGTCCATGTCCAAAAATCAATGCCACAGAACGTGAGTGAAGGGATATTTTACATCCCCCCCCCAAAAAAAAAAAACACAAAAGCATATATATGAAGTATATATTTTTGGTGCGACCAATGGCTAGGCTTTCTATATATGTGATCAATCCCTCATTTTTTTTTTGATAAGTAATAAGTTATTTCATTGATAAAGAAAATAAGCATAGCCCATGTACACTAGCAGTATACATGTGAATACACCTATTTAAGAACTAGAAACTGTTACAAGGAAATCATGAAAGCTACGGCCATTCAAATCTAGAGCAATGGCCCACATAAACAAAGTCTTCCAAAAAAAACTCCTAAACTCTTCCATGGAACGCTCATGATCCTCAAAAAGCCTCTCATTTCTTTCACACCAAATACACCAAAAGATACAAATGGGAGTCATCTTCCACACAGCCGCGATCTGTGGTGTTCCCGTGATCCCTCTCCAACTTGCTAACAGTTCCACCACTCTACCCGGCATTACCCAAGCGATTCCCATGCTGCTGAAGAAGTAATTCCAGATATCTCGAGTAAAATCACAATGTAAGAGTAGATGGTCCGTCGTTTCACCACTATTTCTACACAAACAGCACCAATCTGTGATGAAAAGGCCACGTCGTCTAAGATTATCTATAGTCAAAATCTTCCCTAGAGCTGCTGTCCAAACAAAGAATGCGGCCTTCGTT
>QEOT01123761.1:6388-19822 GCA_003123785.1 Pterocarya stenoptera
AAAGCCAATGGACTTCTCTGCCCAGTTTCAAGCCACTTGCTGTCGAGAAAGAGCAAAGTGAAACAGCTTGACAGATTGCATGCATCTGAACTACGCAAACAAATCACATATTTTAACCTTGTTGGAAGACATTTCTTTTCTATGGAACTTTTGTCTAGTTTACATTTCGTTTAGACAAGCTCTGGTCTTTTTGTAAACATGTGGATTTGAAAAAAAAAAAAAAAGGAGCTGGTAATTCAAAATATGAAAAAAAAAATTAGAACAAAATTATTATTATTAAAAAATAATATTTTATTATTAATTTAGCTAATAAATAGATAATCCAAGGTGGAAATCTCTCTTGAATTGCAAAGGCAAAAGGCAAAATATGTGATTTTAGTTAAATTTTACCTTTGTCTTTGTCTACGCCATTGCTAATGCTTTTAGACAAGCATGATACTTGCCCCTGCGTCATTGTAAAGGATTTTGCACTGGTCACTGAATAGTGAATAGTGCATGTTGCCATAAAGCAAGTGATGCATACTCTCAAAATAGTCATATTAGAAACAGTCATGGTTATGCAAAAAGAGTGAGCATGACTCAGACTATTGGAAGCCATTGAAAACATTTCTAGCTAGGTATCCACTTAGAGCTGCAAACGAATCGAGTTGAGTTGAATTCGAACAAGGGTACTCGAACTCGATTAACATGTTTACTTGCTCGAACTCAATTATCCTTGTTCGAACTTAGTTCGTAACCATTAATATTGTTCGAATTTGACTCGAGTTCAACTAAAAACAAACAAACGACTCGAACTGGAGTAGCTCGAGCTCGAACTCGATTTTTTATTTTGAAATTTTTGAATCTTATCTTTTGATTAATAATTTTTTAAAAAAATTTTACAAAAAAAAAAAACTCAAACCATTTAACTATTCAATCAAATAATTTTGATTCAAAATTCTTATGGTATAACTTTTTTATAAAAAATAACTTATAGTTATAAATTAAAAGAATAATACACAAGATAAATCAATAGTTGTAGCTGTATGATATAAATTATCCTATACACATTTTGGGAACATAACATATATATAAAAAAGGTAAACTATAAATAAACTAATAATATATAATTAAGTATATAAAATATAACTAACATGTAATATATATAACACATACATATATAAAACATATTACGAGTTTTAAAACGAGTTCAAACGAGTCAAGTCGAGTTTATACGAGTTTTATTTATGAGTGTAAACCGAGTCGGCCGAGTTTATATGAGTTTTGCTTGTTTAATATTCGAACCTATATTAATATTTACGAACATCTCATTTATTAAATGAATCGAGTTTGAATCGAGTATACATGAGTTGAGCTCGAACTGCTCTGTTCATTTGCAGCCCTATATCCATTGGATAATCAAAACAATTAATTGATGACTGGGGAACAAATGAACAAATAATTTTGCCCACTAGTCTCAACCAATGACATCCAATTCTAAGCATAAAAAGTTTAAAGAGTGAGCCATTTTGCTTGTGTTTGCATTTCTTACACTTATTTATGATTTTCTTCAAGCTTGCTTGGAGAGATCTAGGGTCAGGGACGAAGCTAAGATTATATGTTTGGAGGGGTCGAATAATTTCAGGTCTAGAATAAATAGTTGAATTGAGATTTTTTTTAGAATATCTTTAATGAAGTGCTAAAAAAACATGTAAAAAATAAAAAAGAAACAAGTAAATTTTAGATTTGCATTTTACATGAATATTGGTAATTTTACATCTAAACTTTTCATATATTGCAATCAAAAGGTGAGGTTGAACTATGGAAACAACTATATAGGAATTATTAAAAAAGAGGTAATATATGTAAACCATAGATATTTTACTGAATAAAATATAGCAATAACATATATTTAAATTTTTTTTAATTAGCACAATTACATTCTTCGTAGTTGACTATCTAGTGAACATGGGATTTTTGTTAAATATGTTTTGCTTAAATAATTACAGACTTTAACAGAGAAATAATATAATATGAGTATTATATTTTAATTTTAATTTTTGAAATAAAACAGGAAAAAAATTAATTATCGTAAATTTTTTGAGGAAGAGCCAAAAAAAATTAGAGCCTTGGGGGGCCATGTCCCCGTCCTCATCACTATTTAGGGTAATGCCGGAGATAGGATCAACCTCGAGTCTAACTTAAGGTTCCCTTAATGCCCACATGACTATGGCCCTTGGTCCCCCTTCAGCCACAACAAAAACATGATCACCCTTGAGCCTACCTTGGGGATCCTTAGATATCCGCCAAGAGTGTGGTACCCTCGGCCCTCTTGGAGCCATGCTCAAGATAGGATCACCTTGAAGCCTACCTTAGGGATTCCTCAATGCCCACCAAGGGTGCTGCCCCAAAGGCCCACTCTAGAATAGGATCCCTTAGTGCCTTATGAGTGTGTGGCCTACCTCGAGGGATCATACTTTAAGCCACTCAAGAGACAGGATCAACCTCGAGCCTACCCTGGGATCCCTCAACTCTCACCAAGGTTGTGGCCTTCTAAGGCACCTTGGGCCATGCAAAAGTGACTTCAGCAAGTCTACAGCCGCTTGCAAGGCTGCAACTTTTCTCTGAGAGCGAGAATCATGTCTTTACAACCGCCAAGTGCAAGTGTGCGTCAAGAACAAGTTGATGGACTCCACAATCACCTAGAATGGGTTAATTTAGGGAACGAACTTCCGGGCTCCTCAACTACTTAGTGCAGTTGTCTTTTAGGAATGAGTTGACATGTCTCATAACTTCCTAGAGTGAATATCTTTTGAGAATCAACCAACAAGCTTTACAACCAGCTAGTGCGAGTCTCCTTTGGACCAAGCCAATGCACTACATAACGACCTAGTAGGAGTGTCATCCACACTCCCTAGACGGGGGGTGCCCTATCCTGATCCCCAACCCCCCATGGGTGGGGTGGGGAGGGGAGGGGGGGGGGGGGACATTTTTGGGCCACCGTACCCCTACACCGCCTCCGGTGGTGAGTCCCCCCCAATCCCGACCCACCATCACTTTTTTAAAACAACTGAAAAACAACAACAAATCCACATCCATCAATAACAAATTAGAAAACAGCAAAACAAATCCAAAACAACCAAAACACAACTGATCTTAAAAATGAAAAAGGGTCATGAAATGGTCGTGGTTCCTTTTGTAAATCCATGGCCATTTGTGCTTCAAGAAGGAGGAGAAGAAAAAGTGGAGGAAGAATTGAGGAGGAGGAGGAGAAGAAAAGGACGGGTGCACTCCTGCACTGCCTGTTGGTGAAAGGGAGTGAGACATCGATCGCAGGGGGGAGGGGGGGTGTAAGAGAGATTGATAGAGCCAAAGACAAGAGAGAGAGTGTGGGAAAAGAAAGAAAAAGACAGTACAAAGTGGGCCGGGGGGGGGTGGGGGAAGGAGGGTTAGGTTTAAGTTAAACGGTTAAACCTAATCTCAAAACGACATAGTTTAATTTTAAAAAAACAAACGACATCATTTTAAGAAGACATCAAGGTGTGCTCCCCAACCCTCTAAACTGCTCATGGATGAAACATTTCTACGACCACAAAGATTCTCAAAGGTAGGGCATTGTGCTCCTTGAACACTCCGAGTAGGCCACAAGTTACATATTTTCACTCTAAATCTTAGACTATAAGGTGGAAAAGACTTATAATTTAAATGTAAAGGTGTATTAAAGTCTTTTGTAACGGTCCACTTCAAATTTATTAATGATGTGATATCTAGACCGCCAATCATAATTGTATTAGTCCTATTCAATCAGCAACAGCCCCTGCAAATTTTAGATATTGAAAAGGCTTTTAATTTTGAACTATACCATAAAATGTAATTAAATGCGGTGGTGTAAAATATATACCATTCAATTTGAAAGTAATAGTAAAATTTTCTGCCAAAAATGGATTAAGAAATCTAGAGAATTCTAACAAGCAAATCATAGTAGTAGTAGAACTGCTACTGCACCGTCCCACCTAAACGAAGAAAAGCACCAGAAAGAAAGAGAGGGAAAGAGGACCGTAATCTATTGGCACGATTTGATTTTATTTGCTTTGTAATTTAATTCTAAATCTATGGCGTTACTAATCAAATCAAATCAAATTCTATCTCATCGAGTCTTCAATAGATTCAATACCGTAAAAGATGTGTCTTTGACTCTTTTATACCAACTTATAAATAAAGGGTAGTGCCGGGGTGACATTAGCACAAATTTTACTTTTTATTTTTTATTTTTTTAATATATTGAAATATTTTTAAAAAATAAAAAAATATATATTAATACACTAATAGTAACCTTTTTAATCAATAAATAAAAGAAAAAAATTGAAAAAAAAAAATTAAATGCATGAACGGTCAAAATAAAATGATACTCAAAAACACAAAAAGAGAAAGACTAGAGATGCTTGGGGAATGAGATTATATGCGGATCTTGTGAATAGTAGTGAGATAGTTTGAGTTAAATATCTATTGGATTTTGGAAAATGAAAAAGAAAAAAAATTGAATAAAAAATATTATAAAGTTAAAATATTATTAGAATATTATTTTTTAATATTATTTTTATTTTGAAATTTGAAAAAGTTGAATTATTTTTTATTTTTATTTAAAAGTTTGGAAATATTGTAATGATTAGTTTGAAAATATTTGTATTTAAACTATGTTTGATAAGGAGATGAAATGAGATGGAAAACTTTCTTCAATGATACAAATTAAGAGATATAATAGAATTTCTCATAGGATATGGTGAAAATATTCATAGACAAATAGACTATTTGTTTTGTTGTATGAACGAAGCAGACCATGTCCTTACACCATCTTTCATAATCAGAGGAAATTTCCGTGACTTCTTCTATTTATGATACCCGAGCAGAAAGTCTGAAACATTGACTTGATCATAGGCAGACAGTCTTTTTTTTTTTAATCAAAATTTGACGTGGTTTTCCTTTGGGTAATCTTACGCTGGAACAACATAGCAATATGATCAGTTGTAGAAACAATCTTTGGCCATTAATTCAACTTGCCTCATGATTTTTTGCCTTTCTCTTTTTGCCTGAATCCACCGCCAACACAAATAAATATATATATTCTCTTATTTTAATAAGTGCTTTTTACTTATTTGGCCAATTCCAACCTATTAATATTATAATAAATACTTAACTACGAAAATCTTTTATAAAAAAAAATTTATAAACTGAAGTAATTTGATTTAGTTTGTTAGATTATAAAATTATTTTTTTGTAAAATAGATATAAATTATCGTATGAAATCGAGCAATTTATAAATTTATTTTTATGAAATAAAATGAATTTTGTTATTAATTTTGGACCCACGAGACGTCAGTTTGATTTATCTTTAGTATTACAAATTTACAAGTTGACCTAATAATGTAAAATGTAAAATTTATTTTATAATAAAATATATTTTATAACATGATATATTATTTCAAATTTCGTTAGTTTTTAAATATTTTTTATAAATTTATTTATAAAACAAATATTCTTTAACAAGCTTTGCCATTCATCATATATTTACTTTATAATAAAATATATTTTATAACGAGTTTTGCTACTTATCAAAAATATTTTCTGTTTTAGAAAAAGATTATATAGAATTTATAAAAAAAATTATAAATTAATCTGATTTGATGTAATACATCATATTATAAAATTAATTTTATTATAAAATAAATCAAATATATCATAAGAAATTAGTTGAGTTTGTTAAGGTCTGGTTTGGATAGTGAGCTGAGAAAAGATGAAAGTTGAATTAAATATTATTAGAATATTATTTTTATTTTTTGATTTGAAAAAGTTGAATCATTTATTATATTCTATTTATAACTTTGAAAAAAATATAATAATCAAATGAGATGAATTATGATTATTTCATTATTCAAACCAGACTCAAGTAAGAGAAAGAAAGAGGATATTACATCCACGTCGATTTAAGGTGAGGTTTGGATACTAAGTCGAGATGAAAGATAAAAATTAAAAGTTAAATAAAATAATATTAGGATATTATTTTTTAATATTAATAATATTTTAAGATTTTAAAATTATTATTATATTTTATATAAAAATTTAAAAAAGTTATAATAATTAAATAAAATAAATTTAAGATTGACTCTAATCCGACGTTCTAGGTTATCCTTAGTCCGTACTGTCATGTTTGGAATGTAATGTTCAACTTTTTTTAGGTGCCAATAATAACAATAAAATGATCAGCTTTTTAAGTCAAGTTGGCTAATTAAAAACTCGGAAAGAAAGAAAAAAAAAAAAAAATAGAAAGTTTCAAAGTCCAATGCACAGGAAGTCGTCCAGGTAGGGAGGGAGAGAGGGAGAGGAACATATCCAGATCTTAAAATATATCATATACAGCCCATGGCATGTTCTGGCGTCTCCAATTTGGGTTTCACTTTCCTCCAATTTTCTTATTCTTTTTGAGCGCTCCGAATGCTTGCAAATTAGATCATCTTTCAAGACTTAAAAGAAGAATTTTATTGAATTACTACAGCATGAAGATCCCTTGCATAAATTGCTTCTCTTCAGTATCAGCAACGGACAACAGCAGACACGGTATTAACAATCGGACATGTTTTCTTTTCCTTTGATAAAAACCATACATGTTTTTTGATTGCCGTTCTTTTATCCATTTGTTTTCCTCTTTGATTGAGTTCTAAATTGCTTTCTGCTCATACCCAACAAATCTAGATGAACAAAGTCTAGAGAATTTCCGCGTGTTCGCTTGCAACGAACTTAAATCTGCCACCAATGGCTTCCATCCCTCGACCAAGATTGGAGAAGGCGGCTTTGGATCTGTCTACAAGGTTAGTAGTATCCTTTTCTTCTCAAAATTACCTTTTCTTCTCAAAATTACCGAAGAAATGGGCATAAAACTTTAGTACAGAGCCTAAGACTGTTTGGTTTGACTTTGAAGGGCCGGCTGCGAGATGGCTCCCTCGTGGCTGTAAAAGTTCTGTCCGTCGAACTCGACTCGATGCGAGGCGAGAGAGAGTTTATAGCTGAAATAGCGTCCCTTTCCGACATCAGACACGAGAATCTCGTTACTCTTCGAGGCTGTTGTGTTGATGGAGCTGATAGATACATAGTCTACGATTACATGGAAAACAACAGCCTTGCCCACACCTTACTTGGTGAGAGCACCTCTTTGTTGTTCTTTAATCCGCCATTGATACAGCTCTATCATGGACGGAATTATTTTGGGGGTTATCAGAAATTCCTTGTAGACAAACTGTATATGTTATTGTTTCGTGTTCTTGATTGATAGGCGGAGAGCAGAACAGGTTGAGATTTAGTTGGGAAGCAAGGCGGGATGTTGCGTTAGGAGTGGCTCGTGCACTTGCCTATCTTCTTGAGGAGGTTCAACCCCACATTATCCATAGAGATATCAAGGCCAGCAACATACTTCTTGACAGAAATTTTACCCCAAAAGTTTCAGATTTCGGGCTGGCAAAGCTGCTTTCCGATAGCAATACCCATGTTAGTACTCGTGTTGCCGGAACATTGTAAGTGAATTCTGATCATCTAATTCTACACAGCAGTACCAACCCTAGTGTGAAATCTCTTTGGATTTATCTTTGTTGAAATGGGAAAACTAATGCGGGGCTTTCTTGCATTCACAAATGCAAAAGAGGTTATCTGGCTCCAGAATATGCCATCAGCGGACATTTGACTCGAAAATCAGATGTCTACAGCTTCGGGGTGCTGCTCTTGGAAATTGTAAGCGGGCGGCCAGTCTTGGATTTTGGCCTGCACTATGGGGAACAGTTCCTAGTTCAGAAGGTAACAAATCAAATCAGAGTTGTTGATACATCATCTTCAAACTGTATATTTATCTTCAGGAGAATCCTTTTTCAAACGGCTGCTATCATACGGTTCACATGAAGCTATTTTGTGTGTGAGAATTTGCAGGTATGGGAATCCTACAAGGCTAAAAAGCTTGTAAACTTGGTGGATCCGACCCTTAAGATGAATTTCCCGGAGGAAGAAGCTGTCCGATTCTTTAAGGTTGGCCTACTTTGTGCTCAGGAAACTGTAAAGCACCGGCCACGAATGTCAATGGTCGTTAAGATGTTGAACAATGAAATGGACATGAAAAATATCAAGATTTCGGAACCTGGACTTATTGCTGATTTCATGAATATCAGAATGCGCCAAAACCCTGTATCTGAGGGCTCAAGTTCCTCTTTTGGGACAACCATGGGGAGTTCTGCCAATTTTGGCCGATGAAGCAGCAAAATCCTTGCACGTTGGAGCATTTATTGAGGAACAAGAAAATGGGAATGTGTCTTTTTGTGCTAGAAGCTTAATTGTTCAAACTCCAATCAGATATTACACTTCCCACTGGGGACTGGGGTTTTAGCCACAGCAAGCACCAGGCAACCTGTCCCAAAAGCAGTTTTCGTGTGTTGTTTAGTTTAGATAAGACCAACAATGGCTGTGTTTGAAGAGGCCTTTACAATTGGAGCTCAGATTTCTGCATCAAAATTGTTTTCTTGAGCTTGATCTGGATCCTGTTCTGGAGATAATGGTCTTGTGAACTGTGTAAGTAGTCATTTCATTTATTCGATTGAATTTTTTTCTTCTAGTATGATTACAGAGCAGCCATTCTTGAATGAAATAGAACAGATTACTTTGATTTCTGCACGAATTACTACTCATAATCTAAATGGGTTTTATATTAGTAATAGCGATTAATCAATAGCTACAAATTAAAGTACTTTAGAGAAATGGAATCGTTCTTGATCAGAACAATATATATATATATATATACACACATACTTGACTTTGACAGACAAGATAATGAAATTTAGTTCAGAATGTTTACTCGGCCAATTCTGAACTAAATTTCATTGTCTTGTCTGTCAAAGTCAAGTGTATATATATATATATATATATATGAACATCTTCGTAGTTTGGAAAGCAACAGGGAATAAACGTGAGAGAGTCTGTAACTCTTCCTTTATATTAATTAAGAAAGATGGGCCATTGATTCTTCTATAAATAAAAATAAAAATAAAAGCTATTTATTACTTAATGAATAAATCTATTTTAAGAAAGTAAAGAAACAACTCAGCTCAAACCATATTTTATGTTCATTATCATATAATGAACTTCAGGTAGCTCAAATTTATTGAGGAAACCATTGAGTTCATAAACATGTTTTAGGGAAGGCTGGCTTTTACAAACTGACGTGTATTGATAAATGTTGTCGCCATTTTACCATTTGTAATTGGCCGTTGCCATCGCCGTTCACGCTTGTGACTTGGTCAACTCAAGAGTTTCTATGTGCCCGACTAGCAGCCGTGACAATTTTGATTTGATATGAAAACTTTGTAACATGTTTGTAAGGTATAAATAATATTGTTAACTCCTCAACGATTACTCAAAGGTTCTTTGAAGCTTCAAAGGTCAAACAATGCATGCCCGACCATATCTGGATCAACACAATAATATAATGCACATCAATCCACCCTCAGCAGCCATGGGGTAGGTTAGAATGTAGGAAAGATACATACTAAATTGACCATTGGATGCCTAATTCAGGTTAAAGATGGACCCTGTTTTAGAAGTATTCCTTTCCTTTATAGGAAAGATATTAACAATTTGGTAGATCTAGTACCATGTTTGTGTCTTTCCTCTTCAATTACCCTCTCAGATTTTCGGGGATTTTTTCTCTTTACACCACAAACTACTGAAATTAGCATATTGCACCCATCAACTACACTAAATTTACACATTGCACCATTGTCCAATTTTGACCTTTAATATGAATACAAAAATGGATGACTTGGCAATATCTTGATAGGCCAATCTATATATATGAAGAGTGCAAAGTGAAAGACTACAGAGTTTGAACGTATTAAATGTATTTGTTTAAAAAATTAGTATATTCAGTGTTTTCTAATAAAATTATAGTTGTGAAGAAGAGAAAAAAACCAAATGAGAGATAGAAGAATGATTTTGAAGGGGATGCATTGGAGAGTAAAATCACATTATAAGCTTTTTAAAAGTATGTGTGTATATATATATATATATATAAAGGATATACCTTCCGACTTTTAAAAAAATTTTAGATCCTACACTTCTTGTTTTAAAAAAAATAATTTTTTGGACACTAATTTTTTGTGACTAATGCTATTTACAAGCTCTAAATGTAGACACAAGTATTTTATAAAAATGTGGGTCTCATAACAATTCTTCTAGGTACAAGCTAAACTACGTACTGATTGCGAATCGAAGAGTGACATGGCAGGTTGAAGGGGCATTTACGTAATTATCAAAAGTAAAAAGAATTCTCTGTCTCCCTCCCCAAATCGAAAGCCAGCTTCCTTACCTTCCTCCCCAAATCGAACAACCCGCTTCCAAGAGTCTCCCCAAATCTCTTCCTCAACGAAGCCAACTCCCCCAAATCTCTTCCTTTGCGCACGACGGCGAGGTTGATGTGAGCATACTTTGCTTGCAGTGAAGATCAATCGACGATCACGAGCTCCTCTGCCCGTGACAGTATTCTCTTCGGTTGATTATTCTTTTCGGTTGAGTATACTTCTAATGATGCTACCAATCAAAGCTAGCTATCCATTCTAACTTCAGTACAAAACTATGAATGATATCTAGAAAAAAAAAAAAAAAAAAAAAAAAAAAAAAATGAGAACTTTTTGAGTCATCAATTTTTGTAAGTTCCGTTGGGGCTAGAGGTTGATTATATGTGGTACTCTCTCATAAGGCTAGGTTTGGATTAACAGAAGCTACCCATTCTAGCTTCCTCAGTACAAAACTTTGAATGATATCTAGAAAAAAGAAAAAGGTGTGAGCTTTTTGAATTATCAGTTTTTGTTACTACTTGTGTTTGGTATGCTTCGATTAACAGAAACGTGTTGCAGGTTGATTATAAGTGGTACTCTCTCATAAGGCTAGTTTATGTAATAGGTAATATTTGCATCATCATTTTGTATTTATTGTTTGCTTATAACATGTATCAACCACAATCTAAAAAAAAATTGTAATTCATAAATTAATTTATGTTTTTCTTCCTCAAACCAGAGAACAGAGAAGAAACGCTTCGGGGCTTAAACCAGAGAAGAAGAAGGCTCAATCACGCTGAGGGGCTCAAAATGGTGAGTTTTGTCATCAGTTTTGCTTTTAACTTCAATCCCGCCCAATTCCTCCAGCCCAAACGAAATGTTTTATTAAAGTTTTCCTTTAGTTATCTACACCGTTTCACTTGCCACATTGGATGGGTGAGCATCTTGGATCCGCAAATCGTCTACATTATGAGTTTTCCTTCTAACAAATGTGTAAAACGTTATATAAAAATAGACTTACACAAGGGTATCTCACCAAAATTTCTATCTGATGAAAGTTTTATTTATAAGTCAGTATAGATGACTTATTAAGTGTTTATAAGATATAATTTAATTTAGAAGTGAAACTTTAAAAGTTGAATATTACAAATCAAGTTTTACCATTTAAATGATAAAAATGATATTCTCTACTCACCTACTTGAGAATATAATAACTTTATTTCTAAATCTCTTTTCCCTTCTCCCAGTACAGATGGTGGAACTGGTTCTCTCCGTAGAACTCAGAAGTAATTAAACTTGTTTGGTTACGCAATTTAGATGAGATGAAATGTTTTATTGAAAGTTAAATAAAATATTATTATAATATAATTTTTGTTTTAAGATTTGAAAAAATAGATATTTTGTTGAAAGAAAAATAAAATATTATTATAAAAATAGAATCATTTATTATATTTTATATAAAAATTTAAAATAATTATAATAATTATATAAAATAAAATAAGATAAAATAATTTGATTTTATATAACTAAAGAAGCGAGTCTCAATTTGTAGTTGTACCAAATATCTAAATTATGGACTTTGTCAATAAAGGCTTTTTGACAATAATATCAAGCTCACTTATTCACAAAAGTGCTGATCGCTGTTCTGGCACATCGCCGACAGCTTTAGCTGGAAGGCCAGCTTGATTCGGTACAATTGTATATTAGGCTAAACAGCAGTGCTACATCGACCAGATCCGATAAGAATAAAAAGTATTTTTTAATTTTTATCTTTTTTTTTTTCATTCATTTTTTTTTTATATTCTTAAATATTTAAAAAAAAATTCACAACATAATTAAAATATACTTTTTTAATGAATACTAAAGGCTGCACAACTTGCTCCTCAAATGATAGCGAAACCAGCACAGCTCAACAATGGTTCTGTAGAATTCTAGGACATTGTTTTGTAACAACCTGTGGACAGGTGTCATAGAATGATTAGAAGGAATATCCATCTATAAAAAGGGATATTCTTATGAGTACAGTTACATCTCCAGAGAGATGTAGTCCGAGAATTCACCAAAAAGGTATAAACAGTTTTTTATTTTATTTTATGTATTTTGTCAATCATCATAAATATTTTTAAAAAAAAATAAAAAATTTACAACATTATTAAAAAATATTTTCTTAATCACTAAATAAAAAATAAAAATAAAATAAAATAAAATCTCATTGGAGACATAAATTCGGATCCCAAAACATTTTTGTATGCTGATTGTAAATATACAATGAAATGAAGAAGGATTTCCAGTAATTGTTGCTCTCTGTTTTCTGGTTTTCACAAACAGTTAGAATGCTTGCTTTATTTCAAGTTTCATCATCAAGGGTGGCAGGAGGTATGCGCAAGGTGCCATCTACATATCCAAACAGTTGGTGACCTCTTAAGAAGGGAACGATTTGTGCCTTCGGAGAGAAGGTAATTTTCGTTTTAATGTCATGGACTGTGTTGCTGCTGTGACTATGGAGGAAGAAACAAGAGGAAGAGGGTTTGTTTCTGGAGACGCCATGAATGTAGAGACGTGACCCAACATTTGGTGGATGTAGCATTTTTGTATCCGTTATGCATAATTATCTTAATATGATAGGATATTCTATTGACGATACCTCTTGCTGCACATAAAGGCGACCGAATCACACCCAACGGCTACCTAAGCAACTATGGTAACTTTACAACCATAGTCGTCGCTGAGTGAGATTTTTTCACAAACATCCAGTGTGCTTTTGTCTTTAGAGTGGCTCTACAGCCACACGTGGGGATCCCGACGGGGGATTCTGAGTCCTGACAGTGCAATTTTTATTTTTATTTTTATTTTTTTTTCATATATATATATTTAAATAAAAATTCATAATACCATTAAAAAATATTTTCGTCAAAAAAAAAAAAAAAAACCACTGTCGGCAGCTCCATATGTGGGTTTACCATTTCTGTTGTCTTTATATTCCGTCCTCCTATATATGTTCCTTGTTTATGTTTTAATGCAGACTTTAAACTTGCAATTTTTTACTTACAAGCACACATGTTTGCCATAAAAATGGCTCTTTATCTAACATCAT
>QEOT01123761.1:26209-83593 GCA_003123785.1 Pterocarya stenoptera
CCCCCCCCCCAAACAAAAAAAAAGGATGCTAGATTGTAAACCTGGGTTTCGGGTTTAAAATCCGATATCCAGATCGGCTGTACTAGGGTTTTGCAACTAGCGTTTCAGTCCGGATTTGTTCCGGTTCGGAACCCGAAACCTGAATCAAGTTTTCCAGGTTTCGAACCAAGTAGAAAAAAAATCCTGTTCAAATGAATAGTCCTAATTCTTGTGCTTATCTGGACTTTCCCAAAGGCTAATAATTATATTGACTTGGATGTTGCTTATACTCTCACTTATATATTTAGCTTCCACTTATTTGTAGCTTCCACAAAAGGCATACCACACTTATTTGTTAAGTACGTCATATCGAACTTGATAACATCTCTGAAGTATTCGTATGCCGCTCGACATCATGTGTCAACCTAGAACACATTTCTAACTCTGAAATCGTTACCCACGTCCATGACTAAAACAAAACCATCATTCATCTCCTTCATTCTCTCAAAGTAGTCACTAAGTGTTTCTCCACTTTCTTTACCTAGTCTTAAATGTTTGGCTTTGTTAATAAAATTTTGAAAATCTTTCTCTTGAAATTCAAGATTCTGAAAATACCCCGCATCAACAACAAGTGCTTTGAAATTCTTTTTCTTTCAAATACCTTTCCTGTCATTCAAGTCGAGCATCCTCTGATTGTATTCATCTAAACACTTGTGAAATCTAAAAAATCTGGATTTCTATGAGTTGACAGTATTATGATTGTGAGCAATTTGAACAATGGTCAAAACCCATACCTCCTTCACCAATTTCGCATTTACTTTTGCCTTACAATTCACTTTAATTGTTGGTCGTGGCTTGGACACATTACTGTGGCTAGGATGGTATGTGCTGCCATGCGCACACTTAATGGTCACATACTTTGCACTCTAATTTACCTCTCTTTGTTCTAAATGTCTTCACACCAAAACCTGATCGCTTGCATATCGTTCGTAATAGGCGAGAAACTCTTTCTAAGTGGCAAATTCCATACCTGGGTCTATGAAATTAATGTAGATTGCCTGGGTGGCCTTCCATCTTCCTCTTTGCCTTCCATCTAATGGCTTCTTGTCTAACATTACAATATTTACAACCGAAAAATGACCCATTGCTCAAAAGTGAATCCATGACATCATTTTGATCCAGGTTAAACACTCGCTTACGCCCCTCTCCCCAAAGTCTCTCTCACTCTCTCTTGTTACGCTGCGAAACCCTAACTCCTTGCCTCCATCATCGTGACGCCGTGAGCCGTGACCTCATTGCTGTCGCCGCATCTCTGTCGCCGTCGGCCTTTCCCTCTAGGGCATTGTTCACTTGTTCAATACTCTCTCTCTCTCTCTCTCTCTCTCTCTCTCTCTGTGTCCCTGTAACTATGATTCTGTGCTTTGATTATTAGTGGGTCTTTCTTTTGGCTGGGATGAATTAAGGTCATTTTGGTTTTTTAGTAGATATATAAATATATACATGGATATGAAAAATATGAAAGTTGCAATTTTTTTTTTAAAAATAAGAGTACTAGCTAGTACAGAAAGAATATATGGGCAAAAAAAAAAAAAAAACTAGAAATGAAGAACTACCAATTCATGTATATATGTATGTATGTAGGGATAATTCATTGACATATTAGTTTATGGGGAATTTAATTTGCTCTATTTTGATATTCTAAGCTTGAGGAAGATACTGAAACGGAAAGAATTAAGTAAAGCAATTGATCAAACCCAAGGGGAGAGGAAGAATAAAGATAAGTAATGATATTATGATACTGATCATCTCTTTTATTAAAAAGAAGAGGCTGAGAGCTTAAGGGTAATCTCAATCACCTTTTTATATATAATGTCCTCTACTTGATGGTTGATGGGAGTCATGTTGTGTGTTCATAAGACTAAACATTCCAAGCATTTGCCATTTAAGTAAGGAATAATTCCAAAGTACATATCATTGGAGTACTCCTGCTTGACTGCCATATTGCAGGCGGTAGGTTAAGATCATCAATATGAGCTAGGACAGTTTCAGTTTGGTAACATGTAGTTGTCTAATTAATGTCATTTATATATATATATATGCATGCATGATTTATATAATTAATTAATTGTTTCCTGAGATATGTAATGACGACATTATATTGATCATCCTTTTTGTCTTATTTTTCTTTATATGTATTTCTATGAATTTCAGAGTTGTTATATTTGATTATTAGTGTTTGATTATTTATTATATTGTGTTTGGTGGTTTTTATTACTCAATAACAGATGGAAGAAGATTCTGTGAATTGTAATGTCAGTATAACCTAAGGGGTTGGTGGTGACTCCTCGTCTATTCCAGTGGATGTGGAGGAGCATAGGAGTCTTCCAATCCCTTCATTCATATATATACAACAACCTATTCGTTCCATCCCACCTTTACCCAAGAAATTAAAAAAAAAAAACACCTAGTAACCAATCGATGGTTTGGGAACACTTCACTAAAGTGCAACCTATTGACTAGGATAACCCAAAAACTCAGTGCAATTATTACGCTAAACTATACAGTTGCCACTACAAGAATGACACTTCATCTATGCTACACTACCTCCAGAATGCATGTGAAACTTCTCCTCTTAGATTTAAAGGAGTTGGAAAAAGTCAATCATCTAGTGTTAAGAGGGATGCGGAGGGAAGAGTGTGTAGTCCACAAAGTCTAGTGAAGTATGATTCAGAAAAACTTAGGGTGTCAACCGTTAAATTTTTTATTAGGTGTGAATTGCCTTTTAGGCTAGTGGAGAATGAAGGGTTTGTTGAGTTCGTGCCTGATTTTGAGTGTCGATTTACTTTGCCATCCTGAATCACTTTAAAAATGGATTGTATTAAGGTGTATAACGAAGAGAAGATATAGTTAAAAAAATTGTTGGATGGTCAAAGAATCTGTCTAACCACCGATACCTGGACATCAGTGCAAAATATGAACTACATGTGCATTATTGCACATTTTATTGATTGCAGTTGGAAATTATACAAAAAAATAATAAAGTTTTGCCAAATTCCCAACCATAGGGACGAAACTATTGGGAGGGTAAGACTTGGGATTGCATGATTGGGAGATTAATAAGATCTTGGCTATTACAGTTGATAATGCCTCCTCTAATGATGTTACTGTTGATTACATGAGGAGGAGAATAAGGGATAGTGATTGTACCATATTGGGTGGTGAGTTTCTTCACATGCAGTGTGCTGCCCATATATTGAATTTGATTGTTATGGACGGTTTGAGAGATGTTTATGAGCTTGTAACAAGGATTAGAGATGCCGTCATATATATGAAGTCTTCACCGTCAAGGTTTTCCAAGTTCAAAGATTGTGCGGCAAAGAAAAATATTAGTGGGAGTATGATTTGCTTGAATGTTCCTACTAGATGGAACTCCACATATTTGATGTTGAGTACCGCTGAAAAATACAAACAAGCCTTTGAACAATATTATATGTGTGTGGATAGTGAATTCGTGAACCCCACTGTTGATGATTGGAAAAAAGCACATATTTTTGTAGAGTTGCTGAAAATATTTTATGATGTTACATTGAACATTTCTGGTTCTTTGTATGTGACGGCTAATGTATACTTTCAATAACTTTACACAATTGAAGATACATTAAATGATATGTGTAATAGTCATGATATTATCACTAGGACCATGGACATAAATATGAAAAGTAAGTATGAAAAGTATTGGGGTAGTACAAATAGATTCAACTTGATAATATATGTTGCTTTTGTGCTTGATCCACGATATAAAATGATAGGAATAAAGTTTTGGTTGAAACGGTGCAAAGGGGTTGAGTTGGCAAATATGATAGAGGCCAAGGTTAAACTCTTGTTAAGCCGCTTGATTGAGCAGTATAACAAATTTCGTGTGAGTAGTGGGGGAAGTTCTAATATGGATTAAGGGAGGCCAATCACTACTTCTACTTCTACTACTACCTCAACTAAATTTGATAGCATGTTAGAGAAATATCTTCAGGAGCAAGGGTTTATGGAGTTTAGATCAGAATTTTATAGGTATTTGTTAGAGGGGCGTGCACAAAAATCACCCAGTTTTGATATTTTGGATTAGTGGAGAGTTAATGCCACCAATTATCCTGTCCTTGCTGAGGTAGCACGTGATGTGTTAGCCACCCTTATTTCCACTGTTGCCTCGGAGTCCGCATTTAGTATTGGAGGACGCATTTTGGATCCTTTTAGGAGTTCATTGTCTCCAGAGATTGTCGAAGCCCTCATTTGCACTCAAAATTGGTTAAGGACCCAACCTGTCGACATCCGGGAATTGGAAGAATATGTACAGTCGATGGACCTTGAAGGTAAGTCTGAAACTTGAAATACTTTTTTAATATCTATCTATCTCGGTTTATTATATATCTAACTCAATTTTTAATATTTTTTTAGATGGTCATCTAGCTTCATCTTCAACAGAGGCTAATGTGAGTCTCTCTTTCCATTCATGCTGAAAAAATTCTAAAGTAAGTGCTTTCTTTTTGCATAATCTAAAGTAGGTGTCAATGAAATGAGTAAGAAGCTTCTGATTTCATTAGTTTTTGAACAATTGTTTCAGCTTATAACTATGACATGAGATAATTTAGCTCATAAAAGTGGGTTGTATTAAGGATGACTCAATTGTTTCATGGCATCCTATTTGATTTTTATATCTCTAAAATTCCTCACTAGCATTTGTTATGCTACAAATGTTGCTATCAGTAAAGTGAGATCTAATATTCCAACTTGATCATATTTAATTTCAATGAGCTGGACCTTTTCTGAATTTGTCTTTTTTTGAAAAATAATACTTATGTGTAGACTTTAGAGTTTGATGATCACTTGCTTGTACTGTTAGTGTCATGATAGAATTCAAATCCTCTAGATCAGTTTGCTTATTGTTTGTGTACACCTATTATATTGCTTCTTATTTGTATAGGTTGTAACAAATGATCCTTTCCCATATGGCCTGCAACAACATCAAATGCTAGTTTCTGATTCAACCAAGAGAGCTTGTCAAAACCACTATCCTGTGATTGTTGGAAGAAGAGCTAATTGATGGAAAAGTTTCTGATTTTTTGCAAACAATTTGTTGTGTATTAGAGTTTGATTAAAGCAATGTATGTGTTTTGTAATATTCTTAACAAATTAGTTCAAACAATGTAATATGTAGTTGATTGCATCGTGTATGTCGCATGCATTTTACATGATGAATATTTATTTATTTTTACATGCATTTAGTTAAAAAGTTAATTAATTGTTTATGTTGTATTAAGAAGTAAGACTAAAAGAGATTTATATTGGTTTTCTATTGAGAATATGATTTGAAATTCTAAATGGAGACAAAATCTTTGAAGTCCAATTAATAATAAAAAAAAATTTGTTAAAAAAAAAAAGAATAAAAAAACCCGTTTACAACCCGGAACTTGGATTTCCGAGTTTCAAAAACCTAGATCCACCCGGGTCAACCCGGTCCGGGTTCCGGCCTGGGTTTGGAACCCGGGTTTGAACCCGGATGAACATCCCAAGGCATGGTCACACATTCATACTCATATATAAATTGATTTATATATTTTTTTTAAGCAAGCTTCATTGATAATAATAACAAAAACATAAAGTTCTAGAAAATAATATTACAAACTTGGGTTCTATCTTACTATGAAAATGAAGTAAGCAAGGAGATATCATGAAAAGGGAAATGCAATTCCTCCTCACTTGCTAAAATCTTTCTAAACATATCATAACTCTCTTGAGATAATCCATTCTCAGCAAACCCACAAATTATCGAATTCCAAGAAACTAGATTCCTCTCAGGCATACATTCAAGCACTTTCACTGCTTCCCGAAAAAATCCACAATCTGTCTACAATGGAAAGAGGAAATAGTGCAGAAATACAATAATGTAGAGAATTGAAGGCGATGTAAATTATTATGCTTGCAACAATTGACATATTTGTTCATAGAAACTTTTAGATATAATAGATTACTAGATGACAATATGATGCACAAAAGAGATGTAGAACTTGATAAGAATTTAGTTCATTTTTTTAACAAATAGATCATAAGGGGGAGTGAGGTACATGCTTAGCAGCAAGGTAAAATTATGACAAGGTTAATAACTAAACCCTTCTACAATCTCTTCTTCCCTATTGCAAGTAATGTCTGCAATTAAAAAAAAAAAAAAAAAACTACAATGCAAGTCAAGAAGAATGTTATGAAGCACTAACACAATATTTAGTGAAAAGAAGCATGCTCTCGAACTAGAAAAATCAATACAACCATTGTCATATGGAATACAGGTTTGATAGGCACACAAATTGAACCAAGAGATATGTATTCATTTCTGGCATACTCACATCCATGGCATTCCACAAAAAATGCATCATAACATAAAAAAAAAAAACCAAAAACAATGCAGTATATACCAAAAATGGGGAATCACCCCCAAGATATAGTGCTACCACTGCCTAAAAAACTAGTAAAATAAAAATAAGAGTAAATCTAGACTACGACGGAAGCAAGCTTATCGGATGGTTGCACGGAGGAGGAGTGGCGCACAGTGGAGGGCTTCCGACAGAACGTAGGGAAATTTCTGACCAGACGCAAGGGAGGGGGGAGTAAATCTACAGGAGAATGCCCCGGGAAAAAAGGGGGTGGGGGGGGGGTTGTTGTCGGGTGGACGCGTGGAGGATGATGTAAAGATGCAGGGGGTGGGAATTTGAATAATAAGAAATAATTCTCTTTAGCTTTCGGAAAGAAAGAAATAACATGTCAGCAATATGTGCGGTGTAGATGGGCGTAGACTTTCTCTGAATAAATATGTGAATTATTTGTTCACAGCTTTTTAATAAGATATTTTTCAATCTACGTGAGCTTATTTCTTTCTTTTTTAATTTTATAACAAAAATAACTTGATTATTAATATTTTTTATTTATAAATGAAAATAAAACTAAAAATAAAAGCTTTTTTTAGAATTTTTATCCTAAAGCCAATTGAATTTTACTAATATCAAGAGAATTATATTATTTGATTTTGGTAGTTATATTCTTGAGATAACATAAAGTAAGTAATTAAGTTGAAACGTATGTAATTAAAGTCTTTTAAGTTTGAATTATAGATAGAATATATGAGACAAAGTTCCAATGCATTCAAATATAAATTGATTGCAAAAGTATTAGCAAATAGACTTAAATGTATTTTGCCTAATATCATTTTTAGTAGTCAAAGTGCATTTTTACCAGGAAGATCAATTACAGATAATGTAATGGTGGCCTTTGAAGTCCTTCATTCAATGAAAAACAGAAAGAAATGAAGACTGGCAGTTTGGTATTAAAGCTCGACATGTCGAAAGCATATGATAGAATGAAGTGAAAACTTTTGAAAGCTATGATGAGGAAGATGAGGTTCAATGATAAGTGGATCAAGCTACTAATATTGTCTGTAGATTCTATTTCGTATTTCGTATTAATCAATGGAATTTCGAGAGAGAAGTTTAGTTCATCAGTATTCAGTATTCTATGTCTAAGGCAATGTAGTATTTGAACGACAAAGCTATATATATATATTTATATATACTTTGTTAAACCTTGAGCATTAGGTCTTGGGCATCCCTTGCAACAAAACTCGATATAGCTTAAGCAACGATTGTTTTTTTTTTTATGGGACAAAAAGATTGCATTCATAGTAAGCTTATTCACTGCTGAGTCTTAATGATTGCAAATAGTTTCGGGCGGAAGGAGAGGGTTTTTGCTAATCATAATTGCATTCGAAGAGTCTATAACGCGTGATATCTACGCACTCGAACTATATTATAATTTTATAATATTTTTTTATTCAATTTTTATAATTTAAATTATCTCACTACTTTTTACAAATTTTTTTTTTTTATCTCATCTCAATCTCTAACTTGTCCTTATGGGTGCTCTCGGGTGACTAATAACTCAATTTAACTCAGTTCGAAGCATTTGATTCAAATAAAATTCCAAACTTTAAGGATAAACATTAAAAAAAAAAAAAAATCCTTATAATTGTTGGGATTGTCAAAGCCCACAATTACGGGGGGAAAGTACCAGCTGGGCTTGGATCAGCCCATGACCACATGTTGCAATATTATAAGATTGTACCACCACCAAGTACGGCATTATTGGGATTTTGCTGTTATTACAAAATATTCTCTCTCTCTCTCTCTCTCTCTCTCATATAATTACCAAATCTTAGCAAATGTTCTCTCTTTAATATTTTCTTCATTTCAATTCATTGGAATCAAGATTTTACTCAGGAGAATAAAGTCATAGAAAATACTCATTTATTGAACAGTCAGGATCATGTGGTGTTGATTATGTTGTTAATTAATAGGATAATTTTAATATATTTAATTGGCATTGATGGTGACCTAATCTATCACACATGAACTGGATAGAACTTTTCCATTTTTTTAATTATTAATTATTTATTTATTTTTTGTTCAAGGGACAGCTGAATGGAGTACCTGGACTTCACTGGACGATATTAATTAAGTTGAGTAGCTAAATCAATGATTCTCAAGATTAATAAAGCCTGATCTGTATTTGTCACACAACCAGACACATTTTTCATGCCTCTTTGGACTTCAAAATTTAGCTTAGCTATATTATCAATCCTTCCTCCAAGAGTTCATGTGTAATGGGCCACCACACTTATGATTTTTTCCTAACTCCAAGTATGCCTTAAAAAAAAAGTAGAGTTTATTATTAAAAAATAAAATTTTCATATAAATATAAAATTTATCCACTTTTTTCAAATGAAATGCGGGGGATTCAAGGGTGTAATTGGTTTGGTTGGTCCAAAGGTAGATTTTTGGATCAGACTAAACTTTCAATACCCATTTTCCATCATGAGACTAAATGGATTATACTTATAGGCCGGACCAAACCATTATCTATTGATCCACTTCAGTCCATGCCGATGCAAAATGGGTCACTTTTTGTTAAAGACCAAACTTACATTTTACTGTATATTTCAGCCCAACATACAAAAAAGTCCATTAAATTCAATGATAAAAATTATATAAAATAATAAAATTAAAATTAAGTAAACTTTTTAATATGGATTAACTAATTAACTCATTAATAAAATTATTAATTATAATTATATTAATGATGTTACTAATTTAGTACTTAATACTCAATAATATGTGTATGAATTATGATAGTTAATATATAATGACCTATATTAAAGTTTTAATATTTTATATATGATTAATGAATAATTGGTTCATGGATATTTTATACTTGTAGCTTAGGTATTTTACAAAAAATGTACCTAACTATTTTAATTAGGTGTAGATAATACGTAACTAGAGTATGTATCATTGCATATAATGTTATGATTTATCATATAATATATTAGTTAATATTTAATAATATATTTAACATATCAATGATCATAGGTATATGATGTACTATATAAAAAATAATTTAAATATATATATATATATATGTATTACGGTCGGTCTGGTCCGATCTAAAAAAATTATAACCCAAGACCAGACCAAAAATCGAAATTTTGGAAACTAATGGACCGAAACCGATCATTAGTGTTATCGGTCCGGTCAGGTTGGATTTTCCTGTCTGGACCGGTTAACTTATTGTCCTAGCGGTGCTTGCACACTACTCTAAGCAAATGGACAAGACAATACGATTGCCAAGTATCCAGTTGGGATCACAGCTTTTTGGAGTTATTCTGATTTTTCTCTTGGATATCAAATGGCTTCATTTCATTTATATACATATATATATATATATATATTATATTCTAGATATAAAGCTCGAGAGTTATAGACAGTAGGAAATACAAAGCACTTTTTGATAAATTCTACCATAACATCACGGGTAGACAGTAAACAGATAGAGAAGAGAAAAATTACAGGGGAATTAGGATAAGACAGCGACACTTGGAATTTAGGACAGATTTAAAACGAGTGCCAGAACACAGAAGTAATTAGGCAAATGGACATCCTCGCCATGAACATAATATAGTACAAATTCCATGGTTTTGAAACTCTCCCTTTCCATATAAAAGTGTCACTGCTCTTTGAAGCATAAATCGGTGAGCAGAGAGGCACATATTTTTGGTGATTTACATGTGGGAAGAGCTTCTGAAGGACCCAAGAGCTTTAGCAGCGGCAGCTCTCAAAATGAACTGGTGATAGAATGCAGCTATTGCGGCACCAATGAAGGGTCCGACCCAGAAAATCCACTGGAGAAATACATCGATCAAACCCAATTCTAAGTTAGAATCACTATATTACATAAATCCACAGGACCAAATATAGACATATAGATCAGAAAGCTAAGTGCATACTTGGTCATCCCATGCCTTTTCCTTGCCATAGATAAAGGCAGCTCCGAAGCTTCGAGCCGGATTAATACCAGTTCCGGTGATCGGAATGGTGGCCAGGTGAACCATGAACACGGCAAATCCGATTGGAAGTGGTGCCAATACCTTTTAATTCACATATATATGAACAAGATTAGTAAAACCCAAAATAAACCTTCATTTTAATTCACCTAAGATCAGGGTATATATAGTACTTACAGGAACATGGGAATCTCTTGCATTTCTCTTGGGATCGGTGGCAGAGAAGACAGTGTATACAAGCACGAATGTGCCAATGATCTCGGCGGCCAATCCAGTGCCCTTGCTGTATCCAGCGGCAAGCTCGTTAGCACCACCGCCGTACCTGCTGTAGTAAGCGCTCTGGAATGCCTTTACCAGCCCGCATCCGCATATGGCTCCCAAGCACTGAGCCGCCATGTACAATATTGCTCGGACCAGTGAGACCTTCCGAGCAAGGAACAGCCCGAATGTCACCGCCGGGTTAATGTGCCCTCCTGCACCATTTCAGAAAATCTATAACCCATATTTATCTACAACGTACAGATCACGCACACGTCTCTTCCTTCTTGTTTGGAGACCAGATTTCAAACGAAAATAACCCATTTTCTGAGGAATTTTTAAGTAGACGAGCAGAGATAAACTTAATTATTTAAATTATATTCTGATTCTCCCCTCACTTGTAGATCATACTTTTCCTTAATAACACTTATCAATACCACAAACATTCATTTATATAAGGGATAAAGTATAGAGTCGACAAAATTCAAATTCAAGACCTTGGTTCTAAAACCATGCATGTTGAATCACACTTAGAGAGAACTCACCTGAAATACCGGCTGTGCAGTAAACAAGGACGAAAATCATGCCACCAAAGGACCAAGCAATGCCAAGAATCCCAACCCCACCACAATCCTCCCCGCCCTTGGTTTTGTCAGTTTGGCTCTTGTATCCAATTACAGTTAGAACAGTGATATACAAGAACAAGAGGGTGGCAATAAACTCAGCAATGATGGCTCTGTAGAAGGACCATTGGGTGAGCTCCTCAGCATCAATCAATGGTGCTGGTGGTGGGTCGTGGTAGTCCTTGGCGGAGAAACCACCTTGCCCTCCAACTTCAATGTCCTTGGCCATATGATAGATGCTCCTTGTGCTAGCTAGCTAGCTAGAGATGAGTTTTGAGATCAATCAAGAGAGACTTGAAGACTTGGTGTAGCTGATGGGGGTAAATGCAGTGGAGTCGAGGGGGGTATATATATTATGGAGTGTCGGGTAGTTGAGTGAGCTTCCTAGCTAATTAATAAAACTTAGCTTTGCCGCCCCATATATCATGTTACCCCACCATTTGGTGGAAGTCTTGCATCTCTGGCCCCACGTTATTCGCCTTTTACTGAAATGTGATTCCAGCGCATGTTCTAAGGGGCGTGCTCCAATTCCTTTTATGGTAACAATATTCGACATTATCAAATAATATTTACAATTATAGAATGCACAAGCTACATATTCTTTTTTAAAAAAATAAATAAATATGAAATTTATATAAAAAATTAATTATTTTAAAAATTTTATATATAGTCATTTTTTTATATTTTTTGTGTACTGTATTATTGTAATTGGCTGTATCACTTTTTTTTTGACATAAAATAAATATTTTAACTAATCATATCAGTAGAGTGTATAAAAAATACATAAAAATAACTATACGTAGTAGAAGTCATTCTACTATATGTCATCTCACAGCAGTAGGTGGGGGTTTTGCTTTTCCATTACGGCCTTTCTTTTTCATCACTAGAAGTTTCTTCGATTTACCATGCCATTTAGCAAAAAAATGGTAATTCTTTTCCGTCTATCTTTATACAGATTTAAGGTAAACAAAAATATAAGATTACTTTTGAATAAAACATTTTATATGCAGTCACTTTTACGTATTTTTTTAATATTTCACTCATGTGATTGGTTGTGTTATTTTTTTAAATATAAAATAATTGTTTTAATCAATTACATCATTAAAGTGCACAAAAAATACGTAAAAGTATATGTACGTAGCCAAACTCCTTTTGGATTAGAATCATCTCTAATTAATATGTCTCTTGAATTGTATGACTCAATTCACATAAAGATAAATTAATATAGACTATAGTTAATATTCATATGTAAATTCCATACTGTACAAGAACCTCATCCATGCAACTGTACAAAGTGTTGCATATTATACTTTTACTTCATTCTCATTCTGGTGTGTTTGACGTGGTATTGCCAATTTTGAATGGAAAACTTATTATATCAAAAAGGAAAGTGGAATGTAAGAATTGATAAACAATACCACTTTATTTTAATGAGATGGGAATAGAATGAGGTGAAATTAAATAAGAAAATGAAATTTATAACTTTTTTTTTTTATATAATTCTATTTTTAATGGAGATTAGTAATGTAAAATTAGATTTATTTTTAAGAAGTAAGACAATTATATTAATCATTTGTAAATTATTATAAAAAATTATCAATTTATTATTACCCAATTAAATAATGTCTTATCAAGAAACATAAAAAGTTATTTTATTCATAGAGTGGTGGAAGTTGGGATAATAAGTAACATTATTCTTAATGAAAAATATAAGAGTTTTATATTCTTGTATTTAAATTAAGTATCATTTCGATTCAAAAAATGTTTTACCTCATATTTTTTTATTATTATAATTTTTTTAAATTCTAACATAAAATATAATAAATAATTTATTTTTTTAAAATATTAAAATAATAATATTATTAAAAAATAATAATATTATTTTTTTAATACTTTTTTAACTTTTACATTTTATGTAACGGTAAAACCATCTCTGATTAAACCAACTCTAAAATCAATCATGATTAGTATACGACGACACGTGTCGGAAAGTAGTGGTGGTTCAGACGATGGACAGGTCAAATCAAATATGAGCACATTGGAAACCGACCAAACTCACATTCATTCACCAGTGACCGTCCAGCATCATTTCCTTTCTTTTCTTTTTCTCAACCACTCACGTCCAGCCACGTTCTGCTGTTCCCACAGCCACCACCAATCATTCTCCGCCTCATATACAATGCCATTTTTATTTTCTGAATTATGGGTATTGAGTCTATTGACCAATCATTATTATCCCTATATTATTAGAAAACCAAAAAACTCTTGGCTAGACCAAGAGAGAGGAAAAAAAAAAATTTTGAAAATAGTCTGGCTGTTATGATGCCACGTGTCAAGCACAATCGACATTATTGTCTCAAGACCTAGGTCATCCTTGGCTCTTTACCGTCCATGGCAACGTTTTCTTCGTTTTGGCAGGTAGCACCAGGAGGCGTGCTAAACACACGTGGAAAATGATTTAGAAATTGGGAAATTTATTCATTTTCATGATTTCCTCCTTCCGAGGTCCGTGTATTATGTTACCTAAATCAGAGGAGATATAAATGTATAATATTTTTTTGACTATTTTAGACATTATATATTATATCTTCCATTTTTAGATTTTTACCTTGCAATTGGGACAAAAAAGGAATTCAGATAGAAGATCTTGATTCGATATGTTTTCTGCATCATTTTTTACTGTGCTTGTTTTTCTGCTTTTCAAAAGGTACAAATTTATTTATGTATTTATTTATTTAAAAAAAATGGTTTGGTCAAAAGAAGATCATCAAAGAATTTGGTGAAGCATCCAAAAAGAAAATATCAAATTTCCCTTGTGGAGGCAAGGGAAATGGGTATGTGCCCTACTCTATCAATACCAGATCGAACTAGTCATGGTATCTTCTCAATGGCTGTTCTTTATGCAGCAGTGTTAACATGCCGGCCCCTAAGTTTTCATTTTGCATGAATGGGGCTCAAAAAGCTGGTTATTTCTCTTCTTTGAGTAAAGTATTAAGATCTCGTTTGGTTATACATGTGAGATAAGATAAATGAAATATATGTAAATAATAGTGGGATAATTTGTGAATAACAGTAAAATAGTTTGAGTTAAGATTTTTATAGGGTTTTGAAAAATGAGAGAAAAAAATTTGAAAAACAATTATAATGTTAAAAAAGGTTATAATATAATTTTTGTTTTAGAATTTAAATATTTTAAATTATTTTTTGTGCTATTTTGAGAAGTTTGGAAAAGTTGTAATGATTAGAAAATAATTAGATGAAAAATTTGAAAATATGACAAAGTGAAATTGAAAAATATTTATGTTTGAATGGTGTTTGAATATTTTGATGAGATGAGATGATTTCAAAGAATTGTGAAACAAAACCAAGCCTTAGATAGGGAGATGGATTATCTGACCTGGTTCTTATCCTCAGTGAAGAACCACCAAGCTGCCAAAAGTTCTTTTTTGGTTCATAAGTCAGTCACTAGTTCATAAGGGAGCATTATTGTAAATGCAACTTCTTTTAAAGAAGGCAACTTTCCTACAATGCATTTAGGTGCTCCTTTCACAAGCATGTATTAGCCTCTATGCCAATCACACACACACACACGCATATATATATATATATATATATATATTCTATCTTGCATTAATACCCCTAATCTTTGTGGGTTTCCTTTATGCAAAAAAGTATTTCAGCTAGCTCTGTTAATGGTATTTCTCAGTCTATTGCTAAATCATATCATCATCTCTTAGGAAATCTATTTTTCAATTCACACCTATGGTTTTAAGCAATAGCACCTGGAACCTTAGAGAGGGGGCTATAAAATGGTTGGTAAAAAGCTGAGAAAAGGATGGCCCGCCGCTCTTTGGCTCAACAAAGCTTGTGTATCTAGGCCTAATACTTTGCTTCAAAAGTTACATGTTCATGGTACATCTGATGAAGCATTACTGAGGCGTTTGGGCGGTGATCAGCTTGTAGAAGTGGTAATGTAATTTAACGTGCAGTAGAAAGCTTTTGAGGACAAGAGGCTATGGATGCCTACAGATACGCGCGGCGATTTCTCTACCAAATCTTGTATAGCTAGATCCCCATTAGTGTTCTTTTCCTTTATCGGATTGCATTTGGAATCCCATTAATCTTCCTACAAACATGTCTGTTTTTGTATGGAAACTATACTTTGGGGATGCACTCGTTGATAGTAATGTTTAGAGTTGCGGGATTCCTCGGGTTTCTGAATGTTTTTGCGGTTTGTCCTCCCCTCACATAGAATCATTGGATCACTTATTTGAGGAAGGGTCTAGAACTAAAGTTAGGAAATACCCACTCAATATATTTAGATTCTCTTTAGTATTACAGCTGAATTGGAAATCCAGATGACTATTATTATGTATCAACTGTCAAAAAGAGATGATCGGGTGAAGAAGCTTGCAGCCTTAACTCCAATCATTAATTTGTGGGAGTTATTTATTTATTTATTTTTCTAATCAACCTTCAATATATTAAACAGTTACAAGATTTAGGAGTCTAAAGGGTGGCAGGCCAAACAATCATCCCCAAACCATCAAATACAACAAGAGAAAAGAAAAAAAGCGAGATTTGAGGCCAATGACTCCTACCCATTTCCCACAACGGGAAGCCTCTTAAAGCGGCTCTTTTATAGTCCGATAAACGGACTGCAACACCACTAAGACTAAAAAGGTCGTAGTAGATTGTGTTGTGCTGCACTTTGTTGGTCCAGTTTGGTTGAAAGAGACACCCACTTCCTTTTCCTCATGATCTTTGGTTAGGATAAGCGATAACATAAGAAAATAGTGTCCGGTGGATGGTCCGATATGCCGACGAACAACCGTCAATGGCTGTGAAGGCGTGTGGGAATCATGGGCCACTACTGGTTAGAAGATGTTTGTTGGATCTGCAAGATCCAATGCTTAACCTCATATTTACACTGCATAATATTTCTTGATGCATGGATTTAATGATACCGTGTCATCAAAACATTTGAACTCTGTGCATATGTGTCATCTAAGGAATATGTGGAGCCGGTAGGGCTTAAGGAGTTGCCACTTTCGGTTGAAGACTGATGTTGTAGAGGTCAAGGATTACAACCACAAATAATAATCTATTTATCTTCTTAACATCCTCCAATATTTATTATATTTATATCTCATCCTTATAGCCATAACATTCAACAAATCTACATTGTCATTACACCTCTATTGCAAGTGATCATAAAGCCCCGAGAGCTCCTTGAAGTACATGTTCCTAGTAGGATATGTTGTCCCAGATATCTGCATAGTTATATCATAAAATAATTTAAATAACTGAAAAAAATATCTAACATTGGCCCAATCAATTATGTTCGTTGCACCGAGCCCCCTTCAGCCCCCAACTGACTCCAGCAAAGCATACCTCAAGCCCCCATCCTCGACCTTCATCAACTTGAATGCTCTTTGGTACTTCTGCGCTACATCCAACATCATGCATGTAGAGTTCCATCGAGTTGGAACATCCAGTTGCAACATACTAGAATATAGGATCTCAAGTTGTTCGGCTATTGCCTTAACTAGCGGAGCCATTGGGGGCAAGTCCTCACATATCTCACAAGGTTCCTAACTTTAGTAATGGAATCATTAACCTCCTTCAACCCCTCAAAAACTATGAGGTTTATGATATCATCACAACATCAAACATAGATAAACTAGTGCTCATGAATGATATCCTCCTTTACCATCGTATTTCGCCTAAACCAATCAATGGCAGTGTCATTCGTACAGGCATTGCCAATCGTGATACAAAACACTTTTCTTATCCCCCAATCCTTTATACAGTCATTCATCTCCTTGCCAATGGATGTACCCTTGTGATCAACAATTTCTTTAAAATCAAAAATCCACTTCTGCAACGTCCACTTATTGTCAATAAAGCGGACTATGATACACATGTAGCCCACATTCTGTATGGAGGTTCATGTATCAGTTGTAAATGACATTCTTCGGCAAGTGGAAATAAACATTTCCTTCATCGTTGCCTTCTCCTTGGCATACATTTTCAAACAATCGCGCATCACCGCGAAGGCATGGGAACTCGTGGCTCAATTTTGTGCAAACATTTGTGGAAACCTGTTTTGTCAACAGTGGTAAAATGCATCTCATCTGTGATGATCATCTCCGCCAGCATATCCCTCAACATTTTTTTACTCTATTAAGGGATTGACAGCTTCTTAATCTGCGTGCCATTAGTGGCCGTATAAGTCTTGTAACTCAACTTCGTCTAATAAGTTGCCACCAACCCTTTGTATATCTTATACCGCTGGCAGCCCGTAAGATGTGCTATTAATACTGACGTGCGTTGCTTCTTCGAATGACAACCACATAGTTGTCCATGATAGTAGCATCGAGTCTGCGTGTTCTCACGCTCATCGAAAACTTTGGTGAAATGTTTCCATGTCCACGATATTTTTTTACTAGGTCGTGTTGGTCGATCGGCCTCAACATTCATCATCTTCTCCTTCTCATTAAGCATATCAACATCTTGTAGATCTATTGGGACTAAACTACTTGCATAGGAGGTATCTGCTCTAGATGGGGTCTATGGTCGAAAGTACTTGTCGGTGATGCCAACAACTGTGCATCATCCTCTTGTGGAAGTTCACGGCGAGATGGTGCAGCATTCAGAGTTTGCTCAACCTTTGTATAAAATTATTTGAAATAATTAATAAAACACCATCATTTAACATGTTATGAAAATTATCTACACATTGGAAACACATTGAAAAGTAAAAACATATGTGTCTAGTCATGTTTGTGGTTTTAAAATAAAATAAAACACAAAAATTGAAGGTCCTCTTGAGCCACACTCGAGCGAAGGCTTGAGCGAACAATCTGTGTGAAATTCGCTCGAGCCACAATCGAACGAGCATCGAGCTAACGTTTCCAAGAACAAAAAATCTAGTTTTTCCAAAACTTAAATCCCCCAATTCTTAAATTTAGCAGCCTAAAAATTGAAATCTTTGAAATGCAAAAAACAAATCATTAAAATGAACAACAAATCATACACATTTCACAAATTTCAAACCACAATGTGATAATTACATGATTTTGGAACCCTAAAATTGTATAAAAAAAATTCAGTGAGTGAGTGAGTGGCCTACAAATACAATCAACTGATGAACTCAAAAAGGTGGCTCATGGCAACCTTAGGCAACTAGGGAAGTGAAGCACAGTGTGGAGAGGAGAGAGATAAAGGGAGTTGTGCAAACTTGCAAGTGCTGTGCGAAAGTGAGGGGGGAAGAAAGGGGTCCTGCATTTTGGACCCCTTTCTTCACAAAACGGAGCCGTTCCACTTCAAGTGGAACAATGATGTTTAGTTACTTCAGTAGGGGGTCCTGCGTTTTGGACCCCCTTTTGATTATGTGATTTTTTTTTTAAAAAAAAATAGGTTGGAGTTCGTTGCCAACATGGGCTTCGGACTCCAACTTTGACTCTAACTAGGTAACTCCTACATCTCTGTGCTATTTCCTAAAAATAAAGTTAAAGGCTGAACAAAAGTCAATGGACAGTGTCAGAAAGTACTGAAGGGAAAGAGGGGAGGAGGAGCTGAAGCTCCCACCCCCTCTGGATGACGAAGGGAGGATCTTAGGAGATGGGCTTTGGGAGAATTTTTCGGAAGGAGTGAGGAAAAAAAAAGAGACTTACTCAATTTGTGGGAGTTATGGTTAGCAAGGAATAAGGGGTTTACAATGGGGAATATCCAAAAGTTTCTATATTTCTTATAAGAATTGCTCACTAGTTGCATGAACTAAATGGCTTTCTGAACCAAAAGAGTTCACTAAGGCTCATGATGCAGCTATTCTGAGATCTCTGAAGAGGCTTCCAATACTAGTGAAAAATTGAAAACCATTGTTGGTTTATTGGAGGCAACTAGACCTTGGTAACGTTAAGTTCAACAAGGATGGGGCATCTATTTGCAACCTGGAGGAGGCTGGATGTGGAGGCTGATAAAGTCGACACCAAAGACCCAGCTTTGTCATTATCCAAAGATTCAGCTCTACCATTAATTGTTTGTTAGGATGGTGCAGTGCAAAGAATTGGGAGTTAAAGTGTTGAGGTTGGGTGTAATGCAGAAGAATGAATTGCAGTGTTGAGATTCATCGAGATATGTTGCAGAAGTGAATACGTCATCATATAGTTAGAATCATATGCAACGCACATGTTCATTAATAGATTGATAAGTCTGTTTTAGCCTTACTTACAAATAGGAAGTTACGATATTGCCCTTACTTGTAATAGAAATAACTAACTCATTTCACATGAGTTCTTGTATATAAACCTACGGAATGCTATGAGAAAATTATCTGAAGTCTTAAATAGAAATCATTTTCTTGGAGGTTTTGATCCCTCAAATGATCAGAAGTCTCTCTTTCCCTTGTTTTGTTGTTCAAGTTACTAGCATTTTGTAACAAAGTGGTATCAGAGACAAGTAAATTTTTGTTGGTATTGAAGCTGTGCAATTACTGGGTTGAAGATGGTGGAAGGCACGAGATACAAGGATTTGAAAAAGTTGATTTTGGGGTTGAGACAATCACAAGAGCAGCAGTAGAAGAGGGTTGAAGACCATCAGAGGAGAGTCAAAGACCATCAAGGTGCTTTGGAAGAATTAAGTACCAAGATAGATTTGTTATAAGAGGCTTTTAATGGGGGTCATATTGGCTCAAGAAATGGAAATGGAAGTGGGAATTGCAGGCAGAAGAAGATAACTTTGTTGTTCCTTTTCAAAGTATCAAGATTGAATTTCCTAGGTTTGATGGTGAGAATCAAACATGATGGATTTACAAGGCTAATCATTATTTTTCCTTGCATCCCATGCCTAATGGTCAAAAGGTTCTAATGTCTTCTTTTTATATGGAGGGCAGTGCCTTAGTCTAGTTCCAAAATGCGGAGGAAATTGGCAATTTCAGCACTTGGGAATCATTTGTAGCAGCCTTGCAACTAAGATTTGATAATTCTTCCTATGATGATCCTATGGAAGCCATTACTAGACTTAGACAAACTGCTTCTGTTGCAGCATACAAGTTTCAATTTGAGCTTATTTCTTATCGATTGAAAGGCTTGTTTGAAAGTTATAAACTGAGTTGTTTCTTAAGTGGGATAAGAGATGAAGTAAGGCTGCCAATTAGAATGCTGCATCCACATGATTTAAATTCTGCTTTTGGATTGGCTAAGATCCAAGAAGAGTACATTAATAGTACTCGAGGAAGTTAAAGAACTGTGATTGGGCAGCATTTTTCTCATGTGTCACATCTTATAGGAGGTAATGCCTCTAATCCTCTAGGGACAAGTGTGACAACAAATTCTATTTTTAGAAAGGAACTTAATGTTGGAAATAAGGGGGGAAATTTTAGAAGCACCTTACCTGTTCAAAAGGTTTCTCCAGCAGAAATGAAAGAAAGAAGAGATAAAGGCCTATGTTATTTTTGTGAGGAAAAATGGAATCCATCTCATAAGTGTAAAAGACTAGAATTTACTTGATGGAAGGCATGCAACTGTGTTCAGATGTTAATAAGGATTTGCATAGGGAATTGTTGGATATTGACAGTTTTGAGGACTTCAAGTTGGAGTGTGAGATGCCTGAGATTTCTTTGAGTGCTATAGCTGGTTCTTTAAGTCCAAAAGCCATGAGGATCAAGGGAAAAGTCAAAGGGTGTTCTGTCATTATCTTGGTAGATACTGGCAGCACTTATAACTTCCTTGACCCAATGGTGGCCAAGAAAGTTGACATGTATGCAAATATGAAGGAACAAATTGAAGTTTGAGTTGCAAATGGGGAGAGGGTACTAAAGTGAAGGGTTGTTGCAAGGAATTCAATTTCAGATGCAAGGAATTGAGTTTGTGAGTGCTTTTTTTTTTTGCTTTCTCTGGGTGGTTGTGATGCAGTTGTGGGGATGCAATGGCTGAGTACTTTGGGTTTTGTGTTGTGGGATTTTAATAATCCCACTATGACTTTTGAGGTTGATAAAAAATATGTAGTGTTGAAGGGCTTAAGCCCTAATTGGCCAAAGTTGGTGGAAGAAGTTCAATTTTGTCAACTTACTGCAGTTGAGAGGAAGGGAATTTTTTTTACAGATTTTTCTTCAAGATTCCACCAAGAAGTTGTAGATTTTGGATCCTAGCATTGAAGAGGTGTTGCTGAAGTTTGCAAGAGTATTTGAGGAATCTAAAGGGTTACCTCCTAAAAGGAATAAGGATCATCAGATTCTTTTGAAAGAGGGAACTTAGCCTATATCTGTAAGACCATACAAATATCACTTTTATTAAAAGTCTGACATTGAAAAAATAGTGCATGAGCTATTACCTGCTGGGATGATTCGAAATAGCCAATCTCCATTCTCTTCTCTAATACTTTTGGTGAGGAAATCAGATAGAACATGGTATATGTGCATGGACTATATGGCTCTCAACAAAGAAATTGTTAAAGATAAGTTTCCAATACCTGTGATAGATGAGCTCTTGGATGATTTGTTTGGGGCCACAATTTTCTCAAAGTTGGATCTCAGATCAGGGTATCATCAAATTTGAGTGAGGGTAGAAGATATAGAGAAGACAACTTTCATAACACACCATGGGCATCATGACTTTTTGGTTATGCTTTTTGGCTTAACCAATGCTCTAGCAACTTTTTAAGGCCTCATGAATGAGGTATTTTAGCCTTTCCTTCGAAAATCTGTTATAGTTTTCTTTGATGACATTCTTATAGAAAAACTAAGGAGGATCATTTACAGCACTTGTCTTTGGTGTTGGATACCTTAACAAAAAACGCATTATTTACTAAGAGGAGTAAGCGTCTCTTTGGTGCAGTGCAAGATTGGGAGTTTGAGTGTTGAGGTTGGGTGCAATGCAGAAGAATGAATTGTAGTGTTGAGATTCATTGAGATATGCAGTAGAAGTGAATACGACATCGTATAGTTAGAATCATATGCAACACACGTGTTCATTAACAGATTGATAAGTTTGTTTTAGCCTTACTTACAAATAGGAAGTTACGATACTGCCCTTACTTGTAACAGAAATAACTAACTCATTTCACATAGGTTCTTGTATATAAACCTACAGAATGCTATGAGAAAATCATCTGAAGTCTTATACAGAAATCATTTTCTTGGAGGTTCTAATCCCTCGAATGATCAGAAGTCTTTCTTTCCCTTGTTTCCTTGTTCAAGTTACTAGCATTCTGTAACATTGCCCAAGATCATTGCCTCGCAAGAACAGAGGAAGATATTATTGCTAGAGATTTTGTTAGATAATGAATATAATATAAATTAGGAAGTCTCATTCCGTGCATAAAGTTTTGCCACTTGCTCTAGAATCGGGCTGGATAACGAGGGCCCGTCCCTTAACTCGCTCAATTCCTTTTGGCCCACATGGTACCGGGCAAACAATCCACCCGGTTTATTGGGTGGGTGGTACGGGTTGGATACATGTAAAAATTTGTATAAAAAATATGAGATGACTCAATATATATAATATAAAATACATGTTTTCTAAATAAATTATGAATGCATAATATATATATGAGTAATGCTAGAGAGAAGCCACTATTGTGAGTGCACACTTTGCACTCACTATGTGGCTTCTTCTCATCCTTTTATTTTTTTCTCACTTTAAGAAATAGACGGTCTGGATGAAGCCACATGATGTGTGCAAAATGGATGCTGCAAACAGTGGCTTCTATCAATATTTTTCCTATATATATATAAGCAAGTATGTTAATTGAGCTAGTCGCTTTTTTATTGAATAAAATTAATCAATTATGACATCCATGCTAAATCTTTTAAAAATTTTGACTGATTCATAGTTAAAAGAGTAAAATACTGAGAAGTAAGTTCGATGTAGTAAGGAAAGTGCAGTGCAACAAATATTGAGATATTGATGCAAGAAAATATAAAATGAAAGGGTTCTGCAGACTGCTTTTTAAAATTGGAAAATACTATTCGTACTTATAATTTTTATTTACAGAACAATGCATACTAATGTGTCATTTATTGATCATATGCTGAAAATTATGAAATTTAAAATTCAAAACTTGAATTTAATTACGTACAACACGAGTTTTAATCAAAATTTTGGGGAGCGGGGGGGAACCTTCGTCATTGCCCGCTTGCCTGCCGCCTCACTTATGTAAAAGAAAAACCCTAATTCTAACCCTAATCTCACCCCTGCCACATCTCACCCTCTCATTTTCTTCTTCTTCTTCTCCTCCTCCTCCTCCTCTCCTCTCTTCTTTCTTCCTCTTCTCTTCTCTCCTTTCTTCTTCTCCCTCTTCTTCTGCATCTCCTACTTCTTGTTCGTCTTCTTCTTCTTCTTCAAAACCTTACCCTTTGTGTTGTGAACAGTGTCCAAGTTCTGGGAAGCAGGGCCCTAAGGACTTGGCCCCACCCTCTGTGGGTGGGTGCCCTCGTTCGCATGTCGGGAGGTATATTGGCCTCCATGGCCGTCCGCCCACCCCACCCAAAACCCTCATTGGCAACGAATTGAAAAACAAAATAAAATCCATAATCCAACTTAGAGAGAGAGAGAGAGAGAGAGAGCGCGCCTGAAGGGTTAAGTCTTAAATCAAACTTAATGTAATACGACAATGTTCTATTTTAAAAAAGCATTAACTTTAGATAAAACGACCACATTTTATTAAAAAATTATTTTTTAATATATATATATCTGAACCAGACTGGATGGGGTTGGGGTTGTCTAATATTCTAAAAATATTATGGTAATATTTTGTAAATATTCTAGGTCAAAATATTTTGTGTTTAGGTCTTGATTGTATTTCCTTTATTACATAAGCCTTATTACACTATAAATAGGCCACCCTTGTGCATTGTCAATAGTCATTGAATATATAGAGTTTTCTCATATACATTTTTCTACATGGTATCAAAGAGGACACATTCCTGATGCCACTAGTTAATACTGTCTGTATCACACATTTTTGTAGTAGCCATTAGTGTCCCCTTGTTGTTTTCTTTATAGTCTACAATGGACACAAAATGTTCCTTTCTTCAAACCTTGATAATATTGTTTGTCTTATTGAAAATATTTTAGATGTATTCAATTATATTATGTAGGCACAAAACATGGAAGTATTTCTTGTTGTTGTAAATTGTGGCGCTATATCTCATGAGATACTGTTGCCCTAAGCAACAAGAGGGTGAAAGTATTGAAGTCTCTTGCAAGCCGCCTGGAAGATTGGCATAGTGTGCACTACAAGATCCTATTTTGGTTTATCAACACGTATGTTCCCCCTATTCACAGTTTGCTCCCTAAATTTGGAAATGCTAAAAGCTGCATGGGATTTTCTTTCGAAGCAATATAATTATACTCATGATTCTTCATTGCAATTTTAGCTTGAGACTAAGCTTTATCATGTACCACAAGAATGAAATTAGTCTATTGCTAATTTTTATTCTCATGTTCATAATCTATGGGAAAAACTATCTGCACTTCATGATGGAACTTCATGAGACTTTGAGTCTACTTGAGTCTCTCTCTTGCATCGCACACCACTTTCAACTCTCATGGTTGTTGTTGACAAGCTCATTTATGAAGAAAATCAATGATCAACAATGAAGTTGCAATCTCCAAATTTTGTTGTAGCTACCACCTCTCATGTTCCTTCCAAGTCTTCTTTTGGCAATATGTTTGGATCTTCACCACCCCTTCATCAACCAAGATTATTTTCTAAAAATATTCTAAATGCACAGGCCACTCTATCTTCTAATGCAATAAACTACAATACAAGAATCAAGCAAAGAACGTTTTCTCATAGGTTGTCGTTGTAGCTTCCACTAATTCTTTTGCACTAGAGTCTTATTCTCAGCCCACTCCACTCACTGCAGCTGACATTGAGGCATTAATTTGTCAGGTTTTATCCCGATCTCCTATTTTCTTGTCCACCATCTCAAGTAAATCTCCTTGGTTTATTGACTTTGCATGTTGTAATCACATGACCTCTAACCCTACCTTATTTCTCCAATATTCTTCACTTTCACATAATCTTGTCATTTACACCGTGAATGGTTCTCATTACCCTATTTGCAATATAGAATTATCTTTTCCTCAACATAAAGTCTGTCGTCTTCGTCGTGCTCTCTATGGACAAAAGCAAGCTGGTTGTGCTTGGTTTTTCAAATTCAACTCTTTGGTTGCTAAGCAAGGCTTTATTCTTACTTCATATGAGTTTGCATTTTTTCTCTGTACTACTGATGGTGGTACTATACTTATCCTTCTCTGTGTTAATGATATGATTATTACCAGATATGGCATTATTGGCATTAGATACCTTCGGTATTTTCTTAGTCAAGATTTTAAAACGAAGAATTTGAGGAACTTAAGCTACTCTCATGGACTTGAGGTCATATTGGGTGCAAGTGATTATTATCTTTCCCAAGCCAATATGATTTTGATTTACTCTCTAAAGTTGGGTTGACTGATAATAAGATAGCTAGCATTAATCCTTTGGAATATAATGCTAAGCTTCTTGCCACTAATGGTACACCTCTTTCAGATTTCACGTTGTACGGGCAATTGGTTGGTAGTCTCAATTATTTCACTGTTAGTCGGCCATATATTTCTTATATTTTTTATTTCGTTAGCCAATTTATGAATGCATTGCACTACACTTATTATTCTGCTGTTCTTCCTAGTATTTTGTGCTATGTCAAGGGCACTTTATTACATGGACTTCACTTCTCCTCATTCTCTTCTTTTGAGTTTTGGGTTTACTACGATTCTAATTGGACTAGTGATCCCAATGACTGTCGGTCCACCACTAGCTATTATTTTTCTTTGGTACATCTATGATTTCCTAGCATAGCAAGAAACAGTTAGTTGTCTCTCGATCTAGTACTGAGACAGAGTATCGCATACTAGCCAACACCACCTCTAAACTATTGTGGCTTCGATGTCTCTTAAGAAGCATGGGCGTTTCATAGAAGACTAGTTCTCCCATTCACTGCAATAACCATAGTGCCATACAAATTATTCATAATGACGTCTTTCATGAATGTATCAAACATATCGAGATAAATTATCATTTTGTCCATCATCACCTTTAGTAAGACACTTTGCATCTTCACTTCTTATCTCCTTAAGACAATCTTTCTAAGCTTTTTACAAAACTTCATCCGCCTAGTCAGCTTGGTAATCTTGTTTCTAAACTCTAGTTGGCTACACCATACATTTTCCAGCCTTAATTAGATTAGTATTATTAGGGTAATGTTTTGTAAGTTTAGGTCAGAATAGCTTGTATTTAGGTTTCCTTTGTTACACAAACCTTATTACACTATAAATAGGACACAATTGTAAATTTCAATACACATTGAATATACAGAGTTTTTCATATACAATTTGCTACAATATACTTTTTAACTTTGGTGCTAGAGGCAACTCAATCACCATTTTTTAGGCATCTCACTTGTGTCTCACTTCTTTAAAGGTAGCTTGGGATGAGTACAAATTAGATATTGAATACATTTCTAAGTTTGGGCATAAGACATAGAACTATATTGTTTTGTGCATTCAAGTAAATTGCTATAGTACTATTGTATATCTGATTGTATAGTTTTGAGATAGGCTCTTTAAATCTCACGTTTTGGTATTTTTGTAGTTACTAAGATTTTGTTATAGTATGGTATTCTTCCACCATAAATAATGACAATTAATAAAATTGAGATATCGTTCCCTTTTTTAGGAAAAAACAAGAAAATTGAAGACCTATGAGTGATTTAGGGGTGGCAATATGTTACATGACCCGTGAACTCAATACGAGCACAATATTAAATTAACTGGTTTGAGTTTGATATCAATGGGTTCGGATCAGAACAGATTAACCCGTTAAGACACAATTAATAAATGGGTCAACTGAAAATCATTTCGCATAACCCATTTAAATTTATTTCAAAATTAAAATTTGTCCTTTTAACCCTGAAAGTTAAAAGGCCCTAACATTCTCTCTCTCTCTCTCTCTCTCTCTCAAGTCTCACTCTCACTCTCTGACATCTTTGTCTCTTGTCAATCGTCATTGACACATCGTCTGTCTCTCTTTTCATCTCTAGTTTGTCGCCTCACTCACTCTCACTCTCCATCTCTCGACACATCTTTGGTCCCCTCTCTATTGGGCCTCGACATTTATCTCTCTTTCCGTCTCTTGTTGGTCATGGCCTCTTGCCTCACTCTCTGTCATTTGTCTCTCTCTTTCTCTGCCTCTTTCTCTTGCCTCTTGTCTCACTCTCCGATGTTCTTGTCCTCTTGCCTCTTGCCTCTCGTCTATCAATCTCTCTCAAGTATCACTGTCACTCTCCAAATAGTCTCACTCTTAATCCATCAGGATCTCTCTCTCGATCATTCTATATCGGCGTCACACTCTCTCTACACACTGCCAGTCTACCCTCTCTACACGTTGCAAGTCCACCCCATGGTATCTTTCTCAAAATTAAATTCGAAAGAATTGTTCATCTGATAGTTACATTTTGTTGCTGCTTGACTAGTTATGTTAATAGTTACTACTGTATTTATAGTAAGTCATGTGAAAATTCAATTGGACATATTTGGTAGCAAACTTGGTTGTTGTGTTTATTGTGTTTATGTGTAGATTTGTTAATCCTATTAACTATGTTTATTTATTTGTTGATGATATAGTTAGTTATGTTTATTGAAATTGTTGTTGTTATACTCATAAAATTGAGGCAGCAAGGTAATGAACCAAACATTGAAAGCGAAAATGATAATTTAATTGAAGAGTGGTGCTACACCCACTGGTGGATTCCACCGATGGGTGCTACTAACAAGGTCAAATGGCCTTTTTCTTTTCTTTTTTCTATTAACTTTTTATACCCTTCAACATTTGAAAAAAATCACAATAGCAGTAAAAAATACTTCCTTAATCATTAATTAAAAAAATTAAAAAATAAATAAATAAAACCAACGGTGGAATCCATCGATGAATTTCACCGATGGACTAAGTATTATTCTTAATTGAATTGGATTCACTGGAAGATATCTTAGTTCATTTGCAAATATGCAAAATTAGAGTGAAGCAAAGCTTCAAATGTGTGGGTTTTTTTTAGATAACTCCTAATTCTGACAAAGGTGATGGCAAGCCTAGTGCAAGATGTGTAGTTTTACATACCTGGTAGCAAGTAAATATGGAACTGGGAATTTGAAGCGTCTCATTGAAACATGCATTATAAGAAACTCATGAGATGTTGGTCAGATGGTGTTATGCCAATATAATGGATTAGTGACAGTAAGCACTTCTAAATTTGACCCTGAAAAAGTAAGCAGGATGGGGATAGAAGCAATTGTGAAGCATGGGCTACCTTTTCACTTTGTTGAATATTCTGATATAAGAGTAGCATTACAATATTTGTGTTATAATATTTCCCTTATATCTAGAATACTTTTAAGGTTGATTTGGTTAAGATGCATCAACAAGAAATAAAAAGGGTTAAATGCATGTTGAATGATGCTCCTAATAGAATTAGTTTGACATTATAATTGTAGGCTTCTATAACTACTGATGGTTATATATGCATTACGACACATTTTCTAGATGAACTGGGTCTTAGAAAAGAGGATTTTTTTTTTCTCTTTTATGCCAGCACCACATAATGGCATATCTTTATTCAAAAATTTTTTATAACCTGCTATGTGATTGGGGAATTGAGAACAAGATTTTTACTTTACTTTTAGACAATTCTTCTTCTAATGATGTTATGATGAAGCTGGTAAAAACCCAATTTGATATTAAGAAAGCCCTTGTTTGTGATGATGAGTTCTCTCATTTTCGTTGTTTTGCTCATATCCTCAATTTGGTAGTACAAGATGGATTAAAAGAGGTTGATTGTACTATCCAAAAAGTTTGTAAAAGCATCAAATATGTCAAAAGATCACAAACAATGAAACAAAAANTCTTTTAGTAGAGAGACTAGACAAGCAATGAAAGTAAATTAAATAATATACTTTTTTAATTATTTATGTTATATTGATTTATATCATGTTGCATTGAAACTTTCTATTTTTCATTTTTTGTGCATGAGTTTCATACATTTCAAATTGATGATCCTTCTGCCCATAAACAAAAAAGTCAATTGGAGATCAATTTGGATGAAGCTCTTGCATATAGAAACACAGAGCTTGATATTTTTGCACTTTGGAAAGGAAATGAATTTTGTTATCCCAATCTTGCTTTTATGGCTCGTAACATTTTCGTGTTCCCATTTCTATAGTTGTATCTAAATCTATATTTAGTGTTGGTGGACATGTCATTGATCAATTTAGGAGTGTACTTAAACTAGATATTGTTGAAGCACTAGTTTGCATCAGAGATTGGTTGTATGATGAGCAATGTGACGTTATTGTAGTGCTTTCAATACAAAAATTTTATTTGACATGAAACTTTACAAATGTTAATTTTTCAATATAAACGAAATTGGGCAAATTAACTGAAGATGTTATGGGAATGGATATCGATGAGAACAATGAGGACGCTCCAATTCCATCTTCATGTTCTATAAATGTTTAAATTTATCTTTGTTATTTTTGGGATTGTAACATTGATATTATTACAATTTTGTTATATTTGTTATTGTTGGGTTTTAATAGTGGTGTTCTTTTAATATGCTTATGTTTGTTTTTGTTGAGATTGTGATTTATAATATTGGACTTATTGGTATTCTCACAATATGTTTATGTTTGTTATTGTTGGGATTTTAATATTGGTTTTATTATAGATTAATATCTCAAAAATATTGGTTTTGTTGGTAGGTGTTTTTTTTTAAAAGATATAGTGGATACTAAAAATTATAAATTTTAATTCTCATATAAAATTATGTGAATAAGGACAATTAGGTTATGCAAGTTAGTTTAATCTGTTTACATATAATGGGTCAAAACAGGCCGTGTGACAACCTACTATTTATATGAGTCGGATAAAGGTTTTAAGGTTTGACCCGTTTAATTAAATAAGTAGTGTTCTGGTTGACCCATATTAAATAGTTATATTAAAATTTTCAATTTGAGTTAGATAAATTAAAAGTCGCACCATATTTATTTTTTCAACTTTTATAGAGGGAAAACGAAAGTTGTTTGAAGAGAGTTAGTAGATGATATAAGAATAACAGATGTTAAGTGTTTAAAAACTGCACCTCTTAACATTTAAAATTGGAAGACTTTCGAGATTTATAAAAATCTATATATACATATAAAATTTGAATTTCAGGCTTAAATGCAATTCTTAGGATATGGGATTGTGTGTGCTTCTCCTATATCAAATGCTTAAATGCAGGCTTAACCTATGGAATCCAAACAATTCTCATGCAGAATCTCTATGCATCAATCCATTGACACAACTTTGTAGCTTGATTTGACATTCCTAGTATCGAGTGAATTGCTTAATTTGTTAAAGATTAGAAATTTGATACATAAATTTGTAGACTTCTCTTATATATAAATAACCACCTTAATTTGCTTACAACTAAAGTAACTCTATTAAAAAAAAAAAAAAAAAATCAGTCACTCGTATAGTAATTCTGCCGATCGAGAGACATAATTGTGTAGCAAATGTCACATAGAACATTAGAGCCATCAACTTGGTGGTTACATGGTTTTTTTTTTTTTTTTGAAGTATAGAGGGATCTTACAAGAAAATTGCATTAAGAAGGAAATATAACTGAATTCCAGATGAATAAGTTGGTAGAAAAACAAAATCGATTACTAATTTGTAAGGATGAACTGCAAAACTTGCTAATTCTAAGGTTTTCACACCAAACAGATCGAAAGAAATCCAAACACAAGCACTCTCAAATATTTAGGAGCCTGCTTGATCATCATGATATTCTTCAACCTCCTCTTCAGTAATAGTCTCTAGAACAGGAGAAATGGATATCTTAGTCAGTGAAATGAGAAGGGGTGGTGCAACCTCAACCCAAGAACTCATACATCTGTCGTTTTTTTTTGCCATTGCAGCACCAGAGATGCTTTGATGATGAACGACGTTCGATTACTGAACCACAGTGGTATGTCACCTTGAGGAAGGAAATATCCATGATAATCATTTTGGAGCCCTTGTAACATTAAGAATTATGTGTGTGTGTGTGTGTGTGTGAGAGAGAGAGAGAGAGAGAGAGAGAGAGAGAGAGAGACTTCAAAGAGTGTTGAAAACAGAGTCTCAAATTTTCTTTTGAGAAAGATGGTTGATGTTTCCAAGATGTAGGCTTGGTTCTCTGCTGATGTGGGGTGAGACTCAACATTACTAGCAAAAGCTGAGTCCATTGAAGTGCATCCTTGATCTGTTTGATTCGAGAATGGTTCTAGTTGTGGACAATCTTGTTCCACTATTTCTTTATGAAAGAGACCCCAATTGTCAAAAAAAGAGACCTGGAAGTGGAGCATTAAATGCATAAACTCTTCCAAATCTGGTGTAGAAAGAAAATGGAGACCACAATTGTTCACAATCCAGCAGCACGGAGAATGGTGCTTGGAGGCCACCAAATTGGAATATACAATCTAGCCAAATAAATCCATGTAAATGTAACCACTTGAATTCTTGCTTGGCAGTGCGGTATACATGGATAGGTCTCAAACTATCTATATCCGTGTCAAAAAAACATAAGGTGGTGAGGAATTTCTGATTCCATACTTTCAAGAAATTCGAATCAGAAATTCAACTTGATTCTCTTGGAATGTAAATGAAGCACAAATAAGAAGTTCCGCCCATTTATAATCATTATGCATATTTGTAGGTAGCTCGATTGTCCCTGAAGGTCCTATGCCACGATAGGTTAAGCAGTCTGGAATCTCACTAATTGGAGGGAAACAGTGATCACATGCAAAGAATAAATGATGTTCCTGAAGAATAGAATAAAAATGGCCAGTAAATAATAATAATAATCATTGTAAAAGAGACAGTACATAAGCATAAAAAAAATTCTATTAAGTTTTTATTGAAAGTGAAGGATTTAAGTGGGGAATAGATATATAAAAACTTGAAGTGAATCTTACTGACAAGAAATTTAGAGGATCTTAATTCAAACTAACCTTCCTAGGATTATGCAGAAACTTTATACATTTTCTTATCTTTTGGTTCAGTATGCTGAGATGATAGCCAATTTCGGAGCTATCACTTTTTCTGGTTTCCTCCTTATCATCAATACGACATTGCTTATTATTACTCCTATCCTCATCTCCTTAATTCGAACTCATGATTGAAGGGCCTGGAATAGTGAGGGCACGTGACTGCAAGTTGAGCTATTGTTCCAATTAATTCTGCCATTGTATGTAGGGCTGTGCATATGACCCGAAAAACCGATTGACCCGTTTAAAATAAACCGACCCGAACCGACTGTATCGGATGATTAGCTTATCGGATCTCCAAACCGACTAGTAACGGGTTTTTATCTTTTCCATCAACCCGTCCGTCCGAATATAAATTGTGAATAAATATGAAAACGATTGGAAACTCAAATTTGGGAAAGTAGTTTGTTTCTCCCAAGGCAGAAGACAAGTGCGTCAGACTGAAATTCAAACAATCAAAGTATTAAGTTAAGGATAAAGCTTGTATCCCTTCCATATTTGACCGCTCAAATTGACCGATGGTCAAAATTTTTTTTTTTTTTTACTTAGTGATTAAAGAAGTGATTTTAAGTGTATTGATGTATTTTTTTTATTTTTTAAAAATATTTAAATATATTAAAAAAATTTGAAAAGAAAAAAAAAAAAAAAAAAAAAAAAGAAACGTCTAAGCGGTACGCCCAGCGGTAAACGCTGGGCGGCAGAGTTGCGTTGTCCTTAAGTTAAAGCAGACCAACAGTTGTAAACCATGAAAAGAAGAGAGCAAGCAATAATCCAATGCTTTTCCCTCACAATTGCGTCGCACACCTGCAGCTGTCAACACCCACTCCCAAGTCAATGAATCATGAGACCCTTGCCTCCCAAGGTGAAGCTCTTCACATCTTCGTTCACCGCGAGGATGGGCAGTGGTGAGTGGAATAGGTTGAGCAGCAAAAAGAGCAGAGTTAAAGGGGCTATACGGGGACTGTGGATTAGAACAACCATTAATTTTTCTAGGGTTCTTCTCTGTGAGAGAGAATGATGTTTGACGTTGATGATGGCGATGGTGATGTTTTCGTTTCCCTTTTACTCTATTTTTATTTTTTCCTTCATTTGTCTTCTGCAAGTGGCTCTTGCCTCTTTCATTTTGCAAGTAGCTGCTCTTTTCATTTTTTATTTTTTAATTTTTTGGATCTTTTCTTGAGATTGAGGTTGATTGTTAGTTTACAGTCAATGATATTGTAGATCTAAGAAATAGTTCATAGAAAGATTTTGTAAATCGATATGCAGGGAGCTTTTTGTTTTTTTTTTTTTTTGGGCAAAGGCCGGGTCATACGGGTCCGACCCGAGTTTATTTTGTTCGGGTCGGTTCGGATCAGTTTGGCACCATTAATGAGTGCGTGCCGGGTCGGTTCGGGCTCAAACCCGTTTTTCCCAGGCGGGTTGCAGGCCTAATTGTATGGACACGCCCAATCAAGTCTTGCTCATATACTAAATGGATTCCACACATTACTCATGTCTACACCACTCATGACAGAAAATACTTTCTCTTATATAGAATTTATGCATATGCAGAACAAACATCTGAGGTCATTTTTAGATTTCTTTTCGAAAACAAACATGTTTATTTTCAAAGTCAAGCTCATTTCATTTCTTTTGTGTAAACTAGTATATGAACCCTACTTACCTAAATTTCTTAACTTTTCAGAAATTCTCCACAACAGTACTGAACAATTGTCAATCGTTAGCTGTAAAAATCCATATTTTGATCGTTGGTTCCAAATGAAGCTCGGATCTTGCTTCGTTGATGCAAATGGAACAAAAAAAGTCTACTTAGCCCAGCAACGATTGTGTCTGGGGTGGGGGGGAAAGACCAAAAAACATTCAAGATCATGATCATCAAATGACCAAAGATGTTGGGGGAAACACCTATCTGGTCACGGATAACATAACTAACATATACAGCAAATCCCACACACCCCTTGTCATCATATATAATTTTGAGGTAGGTCAACACTAACTACAGGCCCCATACCAATGATACCATCAAGTGTGAACCATAGCGGGGATGCACTTAGAGGAAAAACGTACTTGTGCATGTTGCTTTGTGCATAGTTAATTTACCTGTAAAATATAGGGATATATATCACGTTTAGAGAGAGAGAGAGAGAGAGAGAGAGACCTCATAGCATCTGAGAAGCAAGGATTCAAGTAGTGTTTTCAGACGGATGGTCGAGCCACTGTTAATGCAGCCTGGGTCCTCGATAGAAAAATTACTTTTAGTTGTTTGAGTTGCATTCTAATATTCATTTGAGGTAAAACCTTTATGCAATAAATTGAACCACTAGATTCTATTTCACCAACATCCTTTGGCGTAATCAGGTTTAGAAAGTAAAAACTGGAACCACCTGGATAGCTACTTTGCAGAGAGTGTTAAGGATTTTAGGATCAATGGTTGTCTTTAACAAATGGTATCAAAGCCGGTTGTGGGATCCCATACTGTCTCGCCTAACGGACTAGTACAAATTTTGAGTCATTTTCTGAACATTAGCATTGGATTATGTAAATTTAAAATTTGCATAATATGACATGATTTTACATTTGGCTATTTCACTTAAAACTTATTCCCACATTAGATTATCTATCTATTAGTCAAAATAAAAAATAAAAATATTATACATTTAATAATATATTTTTTTTCAATTAATTTTTTTCTAAATTAAGAGTTATATGAAAATACATTAATACAAGTACAGCAAATACATTCTAAATATTTAACACAACACCAATAAAAAAAGACATATGTCTATTACATTTTTACCTAAAAAAAAATACAAATCAATTTTCTTTTTGTTTCCGGCTCAAATCCTAGCTGTGGGAGCACTAGAACAAAGCACAAGTCCCCCCCCCCCCCNTAAAAAAAAAAGAAAAAACTTTAAAATGAAATAAATGGTGTAGAAGAAAAGCAAAGGAAATAGCAAGTACCTCAAAATATTTATTTATCAATTTGGTCTAGCTACAGTGACCACCAATCCCAAATTATTGTAGCTAAAGTCATATCATTTTGAAGTTGCATAATTCAATATAGACAATTTTTGGAGTCTATAAGCCAAACTTCTTATTGATTTGTATTTGTATAATCGAAAGAGGATGTGATAAAACTGCATCGATAAACTCATGGGCATTTTGCTCGTATACTAGATGAGCTCCGCACTTTTGCACCTTCATGAATGGATTGCCAATCGTAATTGAAACCTCAATGTAACTCCATGTATCCACCTCGTTTGACTTTTTCTCAAACCATATGCGTGGTGCATATATCCAATATCCTTCTGGCATATTAGTATTGGAAAATTTATGGAGTGTATCGTACATTAGGAGGGCTGTGAGAGGACCTTCATCAGTAACAAAATGAAGCTCCTCGCAATCTAACCTCGTAAAACGTGTTGACTCCCAACTTTCAAGGTCATTGATTTCATAGGAAACATAAAGAGCATATCCCAACCACTTTCTACTATCATCCAAATCAGGATGCAACCCGATTGTAATCGAGGAACCCATACTCTGATTCTGGAACCACATTGGAATTCCTACTCCTCTTGAACTACCAAAGATGACTTTGGCAAGATCAATGTTTGCCTGTGAGAAATAAATTAAATTAAGAAAAAAAGGAAACGGAAAGCTAACTTTTTATGGTTCAACTAATTAGGTATATATATTAATATGACATTTTGTCACGTTAAACCATTCAATATCCATGATTTCAGTCGAAATTGCTGTTCTTAAATTGAAACTTTCGTTAGTACTTAATCTTGTTGGCACCGTCCATTTTGTGAACTTGAGATGATATTATAGTGTCCTTATCTTCACCAAGTGGGGTAAAAAAAGCACTGTAATTTGACCGTACATACAACATTTAAAGGCCTCTATATGATATATATTTGACAAAGGATGGGAGCAATTTGAAATAAAGTTAAAAATTTGATGGTGCAAGAGAAAAGAAACTAACATACCTTAAGGGTTCTTCCATTCAATAGGTTGCATTGTAAGACTTGCCATCGACGTGACTTAAGGGTCGGAAAAATTCGCATAGCTACAATTCTAGTTTTATATGATACCCATGTAAGAATTTTATTACAACCTGTTTCCAGTGAGATACAATCTTGAGCATCAACGTATACTATACTTGACGGAAGTTCTGGCAATGATCGAAGCTGGCTACAACGTCTCAAGAAAATGTTAATAAGCTTCGAAAGTTGAGAGATGCTTTCAGGTAAGAGCGTGAAATCGTTTCCACTTAGATCTAGAGCTAGCAGTGATGATAATTCACTTAGGTCACTGGGAATTGCTCCATCTTTTAAATGGCAATTACTCAAATCTAATCTCTTCAAGCTGCATAGAGTACTTGACAACGAAGTAGGCAACACCAAACCAATGTCGGGATTCCCCAAAAACCAAGTTACTAATCGTTTGAGAAACGACTTAGGTGGTAGACCTGAACATCCTTGGAAGGACAACATTTTAAGATTTTGTAGACATGCAATGGATGATGGAAATTGCCTTATAGCAGTTTCACTTAAATCGAGCTCCTCCAGATGTTCCAAATTCCCTAGTCCCTCGGGCAGTTCCTCAAGTTGTGAACAACCAGAGAGAGCAAGAGTTTTAAGAGATGTCAAACCAGAAATAGCACTCGAAAGACTCAAGAGGCTTTTGCAGCCTCTCAAACTCAAATAAGTAAGGCCAGTTAAATGCCCAATTGATGATGGAAGCTCTACTAATGCAATCCCATCTAAATCAAGTTTCCTCAAACAATTCATATTTCCAACCGTTTCTGGAAACTTCCAGAGTCTCGTACAGCCAGAAAGAATCAAAATTTCTAGGGAATCCCAACTAATGTTACAAGGAAGGCTAGTAAGTGATGTGCAACCTTTCAAATTCAGAAAAATAAGGCGTTTTAGTGCTCCAACCGATGAGTGGAGATTACGCAATTTTGTACAACCTTGAAGAATCAGCCTCTTAAGATTTGGGGCATTAGTGAAGTCTGGGGTCTCCACCAAGTACCGAGAGTCACTAAGATCAAGATGCTCTAGCTTGTATAAACTCTGGGATATAAAAATAAATATGGGAATTAACTTTGATGCATACATTAATTTATTAGTTTTTAAGAATTCAAAGAAAAACACTTTTATTCAAGCAAACATCTTACCTTAGTTCCCTGCCACAGTTGTTGAATGTGGCTGTAACACATAGTGAGTTCAACGAGTTTATCAGGCGGGAAACCCGTTGGCAATGATTTTAAAGGATATCCATGCCACTCCATAACCCGCAACTCTGTAGAAAGATAACTAAGGCCTTGAGAAAGGTGCACATTACCTATGATCTTGAGCAATCGTAAGTTCTTTATCTCCAAGAAGACGCCAGAATTCAAGTGTAGTTCTTCTTGTGGAGGAGAGTTTAGGACAATGCCTTCGATCCTGTTTGTTCCCTAGTGACCAACGAGAACAAATTAGTGCAGTTCATGCTATAATTAAGTATACTGAAAATTTTAATTGCATTAACATATACAATTCAATGAGCTTATTATTCTAAGATCCACTTACACTATTGTTCTTCAGTACACGAATGATGTCATTAGTAAGCCACAACCTACTCTGTTTGCCAGGATCTCCCTGAGATTGGCGACGAACAATTTCATGACCCATTTCTTGGAGTAGATCATGCATCCATAGTTTTCCTCTAGAGATTGTTATGAGAGACTTACTGATAAGAATCTCTATACCACTACTTGGGTGATAATCACAACTTTCTAGTATGCTCTTGACACGGTCGACATACTTCTCCCCTTTGAAGTAACATGCAATATCTAGAAAAATTTTTTGCTCGTTTTCCTCGAGTCCATCAAAACTTATTTTAAGTGTATCCACGATTTCTTTCTTGGGGTTTTGTCTTAGACTTCTCAAAGTACTTTCCCAAAAGTCTGCATTTTGCCGACATAAGAATTGACCCAAAACTTCAATAGCTAAAGGAAGGCCTTGAGCATAATGTATAATCTGCTTGGAAAGCTCCACAAAACCTTCTAGAGGGAGGTCTTTCTTGAAGGCTTTCCAATTAAAGAGTTGGAGAGCTTCATCATCATCCAATTCTTTAGCCTTATATATTTCATCTTCAGGCAATCCACGTTCTATCAACAGATGCTTATCTCTTGTTGTTATAATGATTACACTCCCTCCACCAAACCAATCGCGCTCAATTGCTAATGCTTCTAATTGTTGGGTTTGATCCACATCATCCACAATAACAAGAACCCTTCTATGACGTAGTCTATGTCTAATTTTGTTCTTTCCTCTGTCGACATCCTTTATGTCGCTACTCTTATCCTTGAAGAGATCGGAAAGAAGTTGTTTTTGTAAATCAACTAGACCGCCATTTTCTCCACTTCTTTCTCTAACATCAGCAATAAAGCTACTAACTGATTGAAATTGACTAGAAATTTTGTCATAAATAGCACGTGCAAGAGTGGTCTTCCCAATACCACCCATCCCCCAGATACCTAGAAAGCAAACTTCATCCGGTCTAAAATTTAAATACAAATTCATCAATTTCTCTAGACGAGACTCTATTCCAACAAGCTTCTTGGAAACAGTCGAGAATGTAGAATTTAATTTAGCAAGTATCTCTCCTACGATCTCTTCAATAACTGTTGACTCGTCTCTGCCAAAATTGAGACGATTGAAATTAATGAAATTAAGCCAACTAATTATTTTAATATATATATGTGTGGCCGCTCAAAGATAAGAATTTCTATCACAATTAAATCCAACAAGAATATAATTATTAGCATGCAGCCATGGCCATGTTATCGCTAGCACACAAATTATGAACTAAAATCCTAGGAAAACCCATTACGCACGTTTCATCAATACTTCAAGTTCAAACCGGCCACAGGCCGGCCGTCTCAAGCTAGAGAGAGATTAATATGGTTATCATAATAAAAAAGATATAAGTTAGTTGTTCAAATGAAATGTTTTTTATGTACTTATAATTAATATAAAATATATTATATAAAAACAAAAATTTGAAATTTATAGATAGTTGATCATATATATAGTGCTGGAACCAAAACATATTATTTTCAGAAAATAGGTTTTTGAAGATCTAGAACGTAAAATATTTACCTATCATGTAAATCCCATCCGGAGATATTGCCCACTTTGCTCAAAGCAGATTTCCATGTTCGCAGATCATCTCCGACAATCCTGGGATTGTTTTCATGTTTAACAAAAGCTTTTGCAAAAGTACCTTTCTGATTTCTCATGTGTGAGGGATCCACTTGATAGAAAACTGGTAAAAGTATCAACCCCTTCCTTTCCATGCATTCAACAATCTTGGCGAGTTCGGTTAAGCACCATCTCGAAAAAGCATAGTATGGAGAGAGAACGACGACCGCATACATGGAGTTTTCAATTGCATTCAAGAGTTCTGAAGATATATATCTTCCCCTCTCCAGTTCTTTATCGTCCCTAAAGGTGGAAAGGTTTCTTTGTTCCAAAGCTTTATACAGATGAGCGGTAAATCTCTGACGGGTGTCCCCGCCATGGAAACTGAGGAAAACACACCATTCATGCAAAGAAGAAGAAGGGGATGTTTGCATGGTGAGAGATGACATTGATTGGAAATTTACAGCGCCAATTTTGCAGATTTGGTTAACAACAATAAGAGATCTTACTCTCCCATGACTTGATCTTGTGCTATGTATATGCACCTGGAAGATATAAATATATATATATATATCTATATATTCTCAAACTTCATCAAAAGGATCAAATGAGTTACTTGAGGATGCATCGACTCTACCTACCGCCACACCATAGAGAGGACTTCCCACTTAATGTCAGAATATTCTCTTGTTGACACCTTAGCAAAAGTCTGCATGTTAGAATATTCCCTTTGTAGCTGCTTCTAGAATTAGTTTGTCATTCTTTGTCGTATTATTTGATTCATTGTACATATATAGCTGTCGTTGTAAGCTTTCAGTGGTATTAATTAATGAGAATGTTTTCTCTCCATCCTTGCTATTTCATGGTATTTTCCTCCTTTATCTGCAACTCCTCAGAATTCAACATATATATAAAGTGATTAATTTCTATTGGTGTATATTTTGTGGTGATGAGTTTTTCAATTATTATGATGGTGATGCTACTCCCACATAGGGAAGCCAGCGAAATTCTTCGCTGAACGTTCAAATTTCTTTTTCAAACATTTTTTTAAATTCTTTAGACATTTAAAAAAAATTACAAATTTATTAAAAAACACTTCTTTAAATATTAAATAAAAAAATTCGGTAAAAAAAGTTTGTTGATATCTTTGGTAGGAGTAGACTCCAAAGACCATCTTGATCTCAAGTCCAAAAGGGGTGATCAACTCTCATTTGTATAGTAGGGTACAAGGGATCATGAGAGACCGTAAAATATTCCTCTTATAGTAGATTTGCCTTCCAAACTACCAATAGACATAAGCCGCAAGCCGTATCACATCAATCTGTACATCTCATTTTATATTTTCATTTCTTATAGTCTTTGTTATTTAATGTTATAAATGTATGTACAGGTACCGAACCGACACCCCAAACTACCATCGTGGGCTTCAGGCCACTTCATCAAGATCCGAGACATCTCTATGGGTTGGGAATGACCATTTCTCCCTTTCCGGTACATGGAGAGATTTTAATCATTAACATATCACTTACACTTATTAATTAGTATGAGGTATTACATAAATTTTGAATTATTATTATTTTTTTAAATCTCATCCTACACTTTTCTTCTACCAATTATCTAAAAAGAGAACATTAATTTAGGACCTTAAAATCAAACAACATAGCTTGACATGTTCCAACTCATATTATTTATGCCTCAATTGAGGAATATATGAGATGAGATGAAGATTTCGTGAATAGTTGTGAAATAGTTTGTAAATAGTAATAAAATAGTTTGAATTAAGATTTTTATTAGATTTTTAGAAATGATAGAGAGAAAGTCAAATAAAAATTTTATAAAGTTAAAATATTGTTAGAATATAATTTTTTTAATATAATTTTTATTTTAAAATTTGAAAAAGTTAAATAGATTTTTTTGTTTTGATTGGAAGTTTGAGAAAATTATAATGATTAAATAATGATTAGATAAAAAAATTAAAAAATTAAAAAATGTTTATTTTTTAATATGTTTGAAAAGGAATTAATTACAATAAATTTTAAGATAAGATGTGATGATTAGATAATTTGTATTCCTAAACGAGACCATAGTCTATGGTACATATCCCCCATAATACTCTATATAAAGTACTGTGGAAATTTCCCAACAGTTGCCCCCAATTAGACCCTATATGTGCAGGCTTGCAGTTAAAAATTATCTGGTTGGTTTGAATTTTTTTTAATTGCAGTATTATCAATTACCATTTTGTTTGAACAAAATATAGAGAAATTTAAGAAAAGACATGTAGAAATTATTATGGGAAGTTTTGGCGACGAAGCATTTATAACAGTGGAGCCCAGTCAATGGAAGAAAATTGCCTATGATATTTTTTTTTTTTCAGAATTCTTTTGCGGGGGAGGCCCCCGGGCCCCACGACGCCGTGCCCTCGTTCATGCTTGAAAGGACAACACGGACCAATGGTACGCATGGATGTTTTAGGCCCGGTTTGAATATCGGACACGCACGTTGATTTGAATGGATTGGTCATTACCAACTCTTTCACTTAAAATCACTTCGGTTGCGTATAGACGACGAGATGATATTAAATGATTGGAAAAAGTCCGATTTCAGCTCCCGTTTTCTTCATTCACGTGGGAAGGCCATTGCCTTTCTTTTCTTTCATTTTTTTTTTTTAATTTATTTTTTATTTTTTCCATTTTATTCCTCCATCTCCATCTCCATCTCCCTACAATTTTTCAACAACTATGAAAATCCGCTGCCTTCTTGAGAAATTTTCATCCTCAGTTCAATCATTCTCTGCATAGTAATCTATATGGCTAAGCATAATAATCTTTGGGTCCCAAACAGTCACCTCAGGTTGAAAATTCTTCCAAGTGCTTGGCCGCCCCTCCAATTTCACAGGAAACAAACCACAAGTCCACACTCGAACATATTCCTCGTACTATTGAGAACACCGGAATCCCCCATGGCTTCCTCTACCAAGTTGATCGCTTTTACTTAAATCTCTTATTATTCTTCTTTTTTTTTTTCCTGAGAAAAGCTTCAATAACCCATCATGTCTTTGTTTCGTTCATTTTCGGTTGTTTTTCCGTAGAAGGATTTGGGCCTCTCAACTTTTTCGAGGCAATCGGTATCTTCCATTCCGAAATGCAGGAGAACAATCTCCAATAAATTTGTTCAGTCATGGCACCGCATCAGTCGGAATGCAAGCCTTCCACCACTGGCTCAGTTGGGTTCCGATCAATTTGTGTTTTTGATTTATGGGTTTAATAGTTTCTTGAATTTTGAAACTGGGGAATGAACTTCCGTAGGGGGAGACACGAGAGAGAATGGTTAGGGAAATAGGATGGATGAAGCGGAAAATGGAGAAATGTGCCAAAAATTAAAAAAAAAATAAAAAGGAAGGAGAAGAAGAAGGAGAAGAAAGCGGAAAGGCCAATTGTCCTTCCACGTCAGACGGGAAGAAGAAAATGGGAGCCCAAATCGAACTTCCTAGTATTTTTTTAAATGATTTGAATTGATTTATTAATAGTAATATTTTGTAAATTATATTAAAATTTATTTAAATATAAATAGATTGATATATTTGTGTAAATGTATATAGTAAATTGAGATGTATTTAATTTTTTAATTAAAAGTTAAAAAGGAATAGATTCCATGAATGATTGGTTTGAGATTGATTGAGATCGCTCAACCAATTAAATATAGCCTAAACAGTTAAGTTTCATTATTTAACTTTTTAATTTTTTGTTTTTTTAAACATTTTTTAAATTCTTTTAAACATTTTAAAAAAATCTTAAGCTCTTTTAAAAATATTTTTTTAACAAGAAAATAAAATAAATTAAGAAAATAAAATAAAAATCGGCAGCTTTTATCGGATGTATCTCTACTGTGACAGGATTGTGCCTATTGAGATCTATATTCCCAGTTGCCCTCGGTCTACTTCTGAGGCCTTACCGTATGGACTCGATCTCCAGCTGCAGAAGTAGATCAACAGGCGCAAGGATTTCCTCCACTAGTGGGGACCAAGTGAGTAAGGGCATTCACATTTGAAAAAAAGATCCTTTATACAGATGTTCTAACTTATTATGATCATAGAAAATGCTAGATCCTCTGTTGGGAGTCCCGCTGAGGTCTAGCACATATTTTTTTATGTGTTTTTTTAAGGTTTTTTTTTTATATAATTTTTTTTAATAATTATTTTTATATAAAACTAAAAAACACACATAAAAAAATTATATGCTACACCCAAGCGGGACTACCAGCGGGGGATGTAGCATCACCCTATGATCATATATATAATGGTATACTCATTTGTCTATTGGACTAGTCAAATGTCAATGCATCTTTAAATTTTGACTAGGTATGAGTAAAATCTTTTACATTGGACTAGCAAATTACTAAAATTCAATATATGAGCTACAGTAAATTAAGCTCCCTATTCATCTTTGACTAGTCACTATTCACTCACTAAAGTAATATTTTAATCATTTCTAACAATCATTATATTATCTAATTATTTTAAAGTCTATATTATCCATTTCAATTTTGATAAATAGTCACTTATTTTCTACATTATTCTATTTCATTAATAATAATTAAATTATGAAATTAAAATTAAATTGTTAATTAATATATAATTCTATTTTCTACCTTATTTTAAGTAAAAATTAAATTATTAATTAATATATGAAGTGCATTTGTAAAATATTACAAAAAAAAAAAAATTGTAAAATATTATTAATATATAGTATCATATTATTATTTTGACTTTAAGTCTAATATGGATTCACCTAGGCAAAGACTAATATTATAGCCAAAACTTGAAATTCTAGCCAAAATTTAGATTTAGCAATGACTAGACCATTACCAATGCTCTTATGGGATAACTAAAGGGTTAAAGACTTAGAAGTGTTTGTAGTTTGGTTCAAAGTCAAATTGGTTCATAAGGTTTTCAATTGATCTTTTTACTTAGTAATTGTAAGAATGATTGAATTAGTTTTTTTTTTTTTTTTCTATTCATAGTTTTGTCAGTAAACCATTAAAATGACACATCAATATATAAGAAAGTTCGACATGTGTCACTTGACACGCTATATATGCATTCTTATGTACATATATAAAAAAATTAAAAACAAAACTTGTATAAAGAGCTAAGAAAAATCGTTTAGAAAGTTCAAAAGAACAAAACAAAACAATGCCTTGGTGTTGGCCAAGAAGATCAATTCAAGTGACGAGCCTGAATCTTGTCCGGTAATGTGCTACATACCTTGTGATTCCCATATGATAAGAATAAGAGAATGGTGAATATATCTTATAGTACTTGTAGTGTCTATTTCGTCCATGTGGCTTCCTTCGTACTAATTCATGGGTGAAATATATATGTATAACAAAAAATAGTTTCAACAATATTACTTGTGCAATATTATTTCTTTTGCGGGATCCTCAAGGTTTTGACCTAAAGTCGTTAAATTTTTAAGACATTTGGTGATTAACATTGTATCAAAGTGGTAATTTTAATTTTCGAGTTTAATCTTGATTCATATAGTCCAAACAAATTCAATAAATGTAGTCCATATATAGATAAAAAAAAATTATAAGAGAGGTAAAAATCGTATATTTAATCATTCCGAGTAATACGCATGTCAAATATTTACCTTTGACCATTTTATTTTCTACAACCTGTGAGAATTGAAGACTTTTTTTGGATAAAAATTACATCAAAAAAAGTTTGCAGATAATATGATATTATGATGACATGCATTCATTCATGATAAGATTGGTTAGTGACAACAAACTTACATTACCCACGACCGAAATTTGTGAAGGAAATATTATAATTGATTTTCATCCCTATGCAAATCACATTTATGGCAACCTATGATCCTTCAAAAAAATTTCTTCTACATATACTTTTTAATGGTGACCTGCTAGCCCTGAAAATACCTTCGTCTCACTCTCACTTTTTTTACGACCGACTACAATTTGCTTCTCTCCACCTCCAGTCACTCTCTTTCTCAACTAATCTGACCCACTACGTACAGCTCTAAGGCTCGATCGAAGGCCATGGTCATTTGGTGACGGTGATCCAAGGGAAGACCTTCAACGCTGGCAAATTTCAAGCAGCTCATACCCATCGGCACCTTTGTAAGATAAATTTGACCGGTCTATGACCTACCAACAAGGAGACCTCACAGGAAATCAAGATTGTACAATCTAAGGATTCTAATCCATCCAGGTATTCATATATATATATATATATATATAATTATGCCGTTCCAACAGATGCTAAATGCTTCAAACTGAAAAGGCCCAAACTGATGTCCTATAGAATTTGTTATGAACCCCAATGAAAAAAATACTAAGATATGAGAAAGATAGAAATATGTATATGGACGGAAAGTAAGAATGAGACTGTAATGGATATTAGATTGGAAAAATAGTCACAGCTTGGAGTTGTTCGAGGCACCCCAATTCATCCATCAAAATTAAGCCAAACAACATTCTAGATATTTTTTACAAACCACTACCTCTAGTCTATATACCAGAAGACACCCCTCCTAATCGACAACAACCAAAATAAGGTCATGGGCCCATTTCTACACACAATAGCTAAGGTCACGCGCTACTAGAACAACTTAGCAACTCAAATAATTCAAAAGGACAACAACTTTGTTGGAGGCCCATCAAGCCCAACCCAACTTAATTGGATTCATTACATTGTCCACCATTTCAAATAACCTCGTGTTCAAGGTTGAGGGAAAAGGGCACTAAATATAGCAAGGAGACAAGAGCAGCAGAGCCAACAAAAAATTCCTTGCCAATCAAGGCAGTGGTGCTCCTGGCAATATCAAGGGAAAGAACTTCTCAAATTCAGCTTGGTAGCAGTAGGTTTCCTTTGTCACATGAGTGTTTTCAAGAAAATAAAGCTTGCATGCATAAATGTTGCATCTGCTACGTGCTTGTTTGCATGATCCTTCAAGCCAACATTTAACATTTCTCTGAAGAACCCGACATTTATCCATGTATTTTCTCTTCAATAATCATTTGAGCATCTCCTTCTATATGGATCTTCTCGTGTCCCCTGCTTTTGGCAAGATTGCAAGCTAGATAAGCAGCTTCCAGCTCTACCATGTATGGATTTTCTAAACATTGTCTTTCTGTCCATATTTCTCTTATAATTCCATTGTTGTTTCTGCATACTGTTGCAACTGCAGATTTGTTCTTCTTTATTGCTCCATTGGAATTGATCTTTCCTTCTGCTAGTGCAGGGGAATTCCATCTTTTTATTTTTTCATATTTCTCCTTCCAAGCTTGTAAGTGCTCCTCAGGCTGCTTCTTAACATTCCTTGCTATATTAATTTCACCCAAGTATGGGCCTTTGTGGATTGCTTGGTTTCTATTGAACCATATATTGTCTAGAAAGATCACTGCACAAAGTAAAAACTTAGGTTGCTTTTGCCTCTCTATTCTAATCTTTCTGAGTGCACTTCTAAAAGGGGTCCCACTAGCCATAACCAAGCTCCAGCATGAGAAGGAGTTCAGATTCTCCAAAACACAATGCATCTTTAAAAAAAAATAAAAAAATTCAAGCACTCTTCACAGAGTCCATTATTTGCAAAGCCTGAGATCATTGTCATCCAACCTATGGAATGACAATTATAAGTGGCCACTAAAATATATTTTTGACAACTTAATTCCTCATGATATTGTTTTCCTCTATCAAAAGGCCACTAAGTTTGTTTTAGCAAATTATCCCACACCATCCAAAAACACTCCTAAGTGGCAATATATCAAGCAGTTGAGGTCCACTATTCACCCCTTCATCCAATTTATCACCAACAAATGAAAGAGGATCCTTCATATGTTCTCGATATTCCGTTCTACTTGTTGAAGGTCGATAAAGAAGAAGGAAATCTGGTCCCTGCATCTATTCTATCTAAAGGTGGTCTAGCATAATCTTCAAGACCAGTAGTGAATAGAACAAGATCTGCAAATTCACTAATCTATCCTAAAAACTCTTGCAAGCTAGGACGTTTAGACACTCACATAATTGAACTTTTCTTTCCCTTCAAAATCCTTGGGTACACATTGGATCTTGAACCACTTCAACCTTGCATCTATTGCTTGATCATGAACAATGGCAGGCAAGCTAGAAGTTTCATATGCACACACTAGAGTTTTGTCCAAGTCAAGAACTACCTGCAAAATGAATGTGTTTTGTTAATAGGAACGTGGTTGCTCTTTTAGTAATGGCACCTTGGAAATCGACACTGAAATTACCCAAGTACCCATGTATCGCAACAGAAATATATACCAATTCACTCAACAAATTGGTTAGTCGTCAAGCACGTAATAATTTGATAAACAATCAAATACATAAAATAAATAAAGTGTATAACACTAATTTTGGTTACGAAGGGAAACCCTTTAAAGAATTATTTAAAGGTAAACCCTACAGGGCAACCAAACCTAGGAAAATAAATCTTATTATTTGAAAATCAATTACAAGTAATTCTCAATTTCAAAACCTTTGTAATTTGACTCTCTTACTTGTCCCGACAAATGATCTATTTGTCTTCTACCACAGTAGTAGCTAGAACCTTTGGCGATCTTCAAAGCATTGACTTCCATCTTGGAACTCCAGTTGCTGAACTCGATCACCTTAACTTCAACAAGGAGTATGCACACACTCAAAAAGAGAAAGAGAAAAAAATACTAGAAAAATCTTCACAAGAATTTTCTCACACTCCTGCTCTTGGATCTCTCTTAGATCTCAAAGCTCTCTCAAAATTAATTGATCAAAAGATCCAACACTTAGCCGAAATCCTCAATTAAATAATATGCCTAGTATTTGATTTGCAATAGGATTTTGCTGACGGAAGGACTGTACTGGAAATGAGTTTGCTGACGCGTCTGTTGATACTTGGCACTGAGTCTTCTCTTCAGATATAGTTTCCATTTAACTGGATAATTCCAGACTCCTTGAATTTCGGATACACACTCTCATGACTTATCTAAGATATTATCTGATAACCGCTTAATTCAAATTAAATGTTCTAAGATAAAGATAAAATATTTACATTCATCAAATCTCAACAATCTCTCAACTTAAATAAATCTCTATCGTCCTAGTCATCTAATCCTAGCCAACCACTTTTACATGTACAGACACACTTGAGGAAGTGGAGGAATAATGGTGGATTTGGTCATACGAGTGGAGGTTGCAATACGGATTTAGCTTATGGGTTACTTGACAAGAGCTCACCCGGAGCCAAACAAACCCAATATTCTCCAAACAAACACACAAACAGAGATTGAGTGAAGCTTTCATGCCATGGAAGATGTCATACGAGACGTGGCCATTTGTTTGGAATTCTTCCCATGAAGGAAATTTTTCCGGCAGGGGCTTGCTTCTCTTCTTTCTTGAATGGCCGTTTGATTTCCTTCTGCAAAGGAATCTCACCCACAGCTGCATCTTCAGAGCTCACGATCTCTACAATGGGAGCCTTGAAGTCTTCTATCCTGATAGAGGTATCAGAGTCATCGGTGAACTCATATATGAAGAAGGAGCCACTGAGCTTCCATTGAGTAGAGAGAATGAGAGGGATCTTTGGATTGGAATAAACTTTCATGGACAGAGTTACCTTATCTCCATTCTCCTGCATCACAATGACTTGGTCTTGCGACTAAACACTCTCTTCATCCTTCGTTGCATTTTCTTCATCCTCCTTCATGCTAACTTGGTCTTGCAACTCAATGAAAGATTCTATAAATTCATTCGGAAGTTCCTTTAATTATTATCGGAAACGCTTGTAATTTTCACGCATTCGATCAACTAAATCTCTAATCTGCAGGACTAATGCAAGAATTTGTTCCAATAAATTTTCTTCCTATGGCTTGAACCTTGTTCTGCCCACCATAAAGGATCATTGGACTCTGATGCCAACTGTTATGAACCCTCAACAAAAAATAAGGAGATACTAAGATATGAAAGAAATAGAAATATGAATATGGAACGAAATGAAAAATGAAACTGTAATGGATATTAGACTGAAAAAATAATCACAGCTTGGGGTGTTCGAGGCACCCCAATTCCTCCATCAAAATCAATCCAAACAACATTCTAGATATTATCTACAAACCACTACCTCCAGTCTATATACTGGCAGACATCCCTGTAATGGATAGTAATCAAAATAAGGTCATGGCCCAATTTCTACACACAATAACTAAGGTCATGGGCCACTAGAACAACTTAGCAACTCAAATAGAAAAAAAGGATAATAACTTAGCTAGAGGTCCATCAAGCCCGGCCACCTTAATTGGGTTCATTACAGAATCAGAAGGTGATGTTCCTAAGTTTATACTTTCTTTTATTTCATTAACAAATGGTTTATGCAATTTGTTCTTTGATCAATTTAGATAAATTGAGTTTTAATTTTGATTGGGTTTGCTTAAAACTCTAATGGAATTGGTTGATATTTTACATAAGTTGTACAAATTTCAAGCCTTGAAACCCTTCTCCTCCTCTATTTTTAGAGTCGCCATAATTCATGTAAAGGAATTTGTGAGAGTGGAAAATTCCAAGAAAGAGGAATAAAGAACTTCTGGAAAAATTGTGTTGTTGATGGGATGTCTTTTAATCTCCCTTGGTTTAATTGTTATGGGAAGTTTTGTGTTTCAGAGGTTTATTGGTTAAATGGGAACTTTAGACATCTTTGAGAATTTTCGTCTAGGTGTTGCTCGTTGGACTTAATTCCTATACAATTTTGTGCATCTTTCTCTTGGGTCAGGATTGTTTAGACATTTGCTCCCAGTTGCTAAAAGAAAGTAGAATAGAGAAACTATTTCACTTTGGGTTGTCAATTACAAACACAACAAAAAAAGTCTAATACTTCCAAGTTGAGTGAGACTCTTACGTCTGCAATGATATGGTTAGGTTGCAGACTTCCTAGGTTTTTCTTTTTTCTAAGGACCACGTTAGCCTAAAGCTCCATTTGTTTTGTTTGATTAAGCAGTTGAGTTAAATGAAAGCTTTCAAGTGGCTTTGCTCCATGGCCTTCAGCCCCATATCTCTTGTATGACTTCCAAAGATGAAATCTCCCCTTCGTACTAAGTCAAAAATGAAAAATAAAACATCTACTAAATTGTAAAAACAACCTACCTGCCAGTTGGATGCCCTTTCAAAACATTTATTTGCTCTCATACATAGATGGAGTCAATATATTAAAAGTGATAAATAAAAAAAAAACAGTTAAAATCATCTTCTTGAGGATCTTTATTTGTCTAACGCCAATAGTGAGGATCATTATTTTTTATTTTGAAAAAAAGGTTGATACTACTTTATGTAAGTAAAGTTTACAGTAGCAATACATTTTGTTTTCAGTTTTTGGGAATGGTTACAATTACTATTATTTGAGTTTTCCTAAATTAAACTCCACAAGTTATTTTAGTAGGTACCGTACTGAAAAAATACAGCTATTTATCAATTCTATATATGCCTAAGCATTTAAAAAATATTTCAAATTTTTTGGTTTTAGTTGCTCCACCACTGTTCTCATGGCATAGCCCAGGTTTAGAGAAAGTGAAGAAAGCAAGTCAATATCCATGGAACAACCAAAATGCCATATTGGGATGGGTATCATGGTAGGCTCACAAAAATTCTGAAGTACTTGCATCAGTCAACACAAGCATTTGCAGGCTCAAGAACTTGGTTATTATTTTTATGTCATTCTTCTTTCAACCTAAATCTATACATATTATACTGGATTCTGGCTTTCTTCTACCTTAGATCTTGCTTCAGCTAAAGAGATGATTAGAAGATGGAGAATATAAGATTGATTCAGAACTTCTTGAGCCAAGTTTTCTTGAGTGCAGTACAGGAGGATCAGTGGGTTGAGAGTAAAGTTGGTGGAGATGGTGTTTTATATAAGGGTTAAAGTGATAACGACTAAAAAGGAGACTAGGACGCGGTACCAAATTAGTCGTTCAAATAAATAAATGAAAGCCAGAAAGCATGGAAGTTTGATACATGTGGAAAATATGCACTAGTAAAAAAATATATATGGACAAGAATGGCCGGTGGTCTGTAACTTGCTTGGAATTTTCTTCTTTTGATGGCTGTTGCAGCACTTTGTGGTGGAAAGAAAGCAGAAACATCACTTACAGATTTTATTTGGAGACATGGGGCAATAACTGGAATTCGAAGTTTAATGAAAGTTGGACCGAATTATTCTTTTTCCGATTGTGAACTTATTTTAGTAAGATCTTATCAGATTTGGAATATCTAGCTATCTTGAATCCTTGATTAATATTTTAATTAAGGATCAAAATTCCTATAATTCATTTCCAAACTCTAAAGTCTAGATCAATGAGAAACGTGTGCATTATAATACAAATTAAATATAAAATAGTGTCTCAAAAAACTTAACAAATAATAATTAATACTAGAGAATAATACTTCATCTATCTATCTCTTTGACCTTAAGCTCTATTGTCTTGAAAAAAAATTCTAAAATATATAGTCCACTAGATCGATAGATTGTAATGTATCTAGACCATGGTGATATTAAGATTACGTTCATTTATTATGGATATTCCTAACATCCCAAAATTGTAACACCACTGGATGTATAGATTCATTCATGGGTGATGAAGGTTTCTTTTAGCAGTACCTCCCTGTCACCGACTCTCTATCTCACTCAAAAACCCATTGATCAGATCCCTCAACTCGACCATCTCTAATAGGTGGGAGCACTCCTTCTCTCCTTCTGCCAAACCTCATGCTTTATGTTTTGTTTGATTTTATTTTCTAGTATAGAAACTGAAATGATTTCGAATTAGTCTCACCACACATAATTTGGTGGATATGCACTTCTATTTATAATGATAGGATTTTGTTACAATTGATAATTACACTGTGAGATAAGTACACGTGAATATTTGAAATTTAAAGTATAACGAATAGTATCTTAAGTATAACAGACTCTATCTTGTAGACTTGCAGTTATAGGGTTGTTGTGTTGATGAGTTGCTGGTAGGAGTTTGTGTGTTGCTAGAGTACTTCTTGTGATTTGAGATGTCAATGTTTGTCTTGGTACACCCCCGTTATTCCAACGGAAAGGGACGGCTATTAAGATTGTGAAGAAGAAGGGAAAACCGAGCAGAAGCAAGTGGCTTGGTCAGAGTGTCTGTGAGTTGATCATGGTTGGAGAGGAAGCAAACATGTATTTTTTTAAAAGCAACCTTGTCACATACAAGATGGTAGTCAAACTCAATATGTTTTGTACTTGCATGAAATGCAGGGTTGGCCATGAGAGAAGTTGCAACGATATTGTCATCGTAGATGGTTGGAGTTATTGCAAAAGAGAGACCCAACTCATACACATGGGATGTTGTAGCTAGGTGATTCAATTGTTGTGTTTTCTAGGGCTCTATACTCTACTTTGGAGCTTGATCAAGAGACCGTGGATTGCTTGCGAGAACTCCACTAGATAATGTTGTTGCCAAGATAAGCATAATAACCATTGGTGGATTTGAGGTCATTGGGCCAACCAGCCCAATCCGCATATGAAAATGCAATGCGTGTGGATGTGGAGCTACACTTGATCAGTAAGCCAAATGAGATAGTTTGTTTGAGGTACCCAAGGACACATTTAACAACTGTCCAATGCTCAGTACGAGAGCTCTGCATGTATTGGCAAATTTTGTTGGCTACAAATGATACACCTAGACAAGTTAAAGTAAGATAATGAAGAGAGCCAACTGTGCAGCGATAAAGAGTTGTATCCGAGAGAGAGTGACCATCTGTTGCCATGAGTTTGGAGGATGTAAACATTGGCGTAGATATTGGTTTGGTCATTTGCATGCTTGTGCATTCCAGAAGATTGTTGATATATTGATGATGAGACAAAAACAAACCACCACTCACAGGAATTGCCTTAACACCAAGAAAGTAGTGCATCTTGCCGAGATCTTTGATTGCAAATTCAGATTGAAGGTTGGTAATGATGGACTGAAACGTTGGAGGAAAAGAACCTATGATTAAAATATCATCGACGTATACCAACACATATATAGGGGTGGAGCTAGCAATATAAACAAAAGAGGGAGGCATCAAATTTGCAGCACGTAAAACCAAGGGCAATGAGTCGGTAGTTGAGGCGTGAGTACCACTCCCATGGAGCTTGCTTTAAGCCATTGAGAGTGCTTTCCAATTTACAAACATAGTGAGGATGAGTTGCATGAGAGAAACCTGGGGGTTGAGACATGTGAACTGTTTCGTCTAGAAAATCATGTAGAAAGGCATTGCTTATGTAAAATTGACGAATTCTCCAACCCGTAGAAACAACCAATGAAAGAATTAAGCAAATGGCGATGGGTTTAATAGAGGGATTATAGGTGGCACCATAGTCGACCCCAACTTGTTGGTGGAAGCCTTTGGCAACCAAGTGTGGTCTATAGTGATCAAGAGTGCCATAAGCTTTTCTTTTTAATCTGAAACACCCACTTATAACTAACAACATTTTGAGTGGGAGAGGGTGGAACAAGGGTCCACATGCCATTGTGGAGGAGGGGATTGCATTCATCACTCATGGCAACACGCCATTGCAAAGATTTAACGGCCTCTATGTAGCAAGTGGGCGCTTGAAGAGGAGCAATAGTGGTGGAAAGGGCAAGAGGTTTTGGGATAGTACCATCTGTGTGTATTTTAGGACATGTAATATTGTCCTGTAATTGAGTTCTCATGGAATGGGTCCTACTAGGCAAAGCCAAATCCATAGAGGTAGGTGCATTATCCAAAGTATTGGATGAGATGGAAGGTGTTTGACGAGGTACTAAAAGAGCATGAGTAGAGGTCTGAGGAGAGGATGACAAACTGTTGGCAAGGGAGGGGAATTAATGGATGAGAAATGAGGTGAAGTACAAGGAATGAGAGAAAAATGAATATTGGAAGGTAGTTGCACTGAAGGAAAAGAAGTAGAATTACTAGATAGCATGGGTTGGAACTACTTGAAGGGGAAGGAAGACTCATCGAAGATGACATGCAGTGCAATGCAGACACAACCAAAGGTAGGATCTAAACACTCATAAGCAACATGGGAGTTGCTATAGCTGATGAAGACACATAGTTTGGATCGAAATTGTATTTTTTGTTCATTGTATGGGCAAAAGAAAAGGTCAATAAGTAGCCCCAATTGTGCATAGAAAAGAATAGTCGGCTGATCTGTGATAGAGAATTTGAAATGGAGTTTGCTTGTGGAGTTTAGGTGAAGTTAGTCTATTGAGAAGGAAGCATGCAATTTGAAATACTTCTTCCCAATAGAGATGAGCAAGACCATTGTAGGCGAAGAGCGCAAGTCTAGTTTAAACAAGATGACTGTGCTTGCGCAATACAACCCCATTTTGGTGGTGTGTGTGTGAGGACACATGAGACGATGATGAATACCTTGGGTTTAAATAAAGGAATGGAGAAGTCAAAATTCACCTCCCGAATCACTTTGGACTACTTTTATTTTTTGTTCCAAGATATCTTTCAATGAGTAATTGAAACGTTTGAAAAATGGAAGTAACATCAGATTTAGAGCGGATTGGAAAAAGCCCTGTATATCTTGAAAACATATCTACAAATGAGACCTAAAGCTTATTTCCATTGCTTGAAGAACACGAGGTAGGACCCATACATCAGTGAAAATTAACTACAAATGAAGTGTAACAAAACATTAGAAATGGGAAAATGGAGTCGATGACTTTTTGCTTGTTGACAGGAAGAACAAACATGAGACACTTTATTGGACGACACTTGTAGCTAAAATTTGTAAAGCATGTTGCGGACAACACCAAGAGAAGGATGACCAAGCCGAGAGTGCCAACGATCAATCGAGGTGCAGTCACCGACATAGGCCACGGTAGAGGTAGCAGAGGAAGTGGAGAGATTTGAGGGCCAAGGATACAAACCATGTTTAATCCAACCTTTAAGGAGGCAAGCCCCTGTGTTGCAGTCTTTAACACAAAAGAAAAAATCATAGTGAAACTCAATAAACATATTATTATCATGACTGAATTCAAAAACGGAACATGTAAAATATAAGGAATAATGGAGGTATGAATGGGAATGGAGAATAGAGGATCCAATATGATGGATCGACAAACCTTGGCCATTGCACTCTTGAATTTGGTCATTGCCATGATAGTCTTCGGTTTGGAGAGATAGGTTGTTGAACTCCAGAGTATGATGGTTGGTGGCACTAGTACTAGGATACCAGTTGGTGTCAGGGACTAAGGAAGTGCCGGAAGTGTATGCTCGCAGAGCATTGATGGTGGCTTATGGCCTTTGATATGAAGGATCATATCTATTATAGCTGGAAAGGATGCTTTTATGAATCCTTTAGTAATCTGAAATAGAGTGTATTCGAAAATTTGCGAGATCTAATGGCCAAGAGCTTTGTTGCTATAAACTTTGATTTATAGGGCACTCTATGAAGAGATGTAGTGAGGTTTCTTCAGCTTAATTACACAATGGACACTCTTTTGATCCGAGTTGAGGGATGACAGAGCTTAATCTTTTTTTCGTAGGAAGTTTGTTCCAAAGCAACTTCCATAATATCAACTTATGGCAGTCATGGATTTTTACACTCTAGCAAGACTTAAAAAAGGACAGTGGGAAGTTTTGTTGAGTCATGCATTGATTACTAACTGCTATAAGATAAGTTGTTTTGACTGTAAAGTGTGTGGTTCGGGGACCATATCGGTTTATCTTGCCTCAAAGAGTTAATTGGCAAAGGTATTTTTTGAATTGCTGTGATGCTTCCTTGATCGAAAAAATTATGCATTTTTGTTATATCCCAAGATTGTGGGTTTTCAATGATCATATTTGAGACTTTTAGTAAGGGGTCAACCTGATTCATTGATTGGATCAACTTTGGCTGTAAATTTTCCATTTTGGGAATCCATGGTTTTGACCAACCATTAACCGAAAGTCCATTGTTGATTTGAAAGCATCTTCCTTTCATGAGATGGTCTCTTATTTGAAGAATTCCTTTCCATTGCCATGAATCTGACGATTTTGATGTTCGCTCCAGAAATTTGAGGTTTTGAGATAATTTGCAGAAAGAATAGAATGCCATAAACCATTGCTGTCATTGCTCATTTCCCATCCTGTCTTTGCTAATAGTGATAGATTCATATTTTCCATTAACCAGAGCCTGACTCCTCTAGATTGTTTTGGTTGGCAAATAGATTTCCATGACTTTAGAGTTAGGTTGTGAGTTTGTCTTTTGGAAAACCCCACCAAAAATTTTTGAAGCTGGAGTCGAGAGTCTTGCATACTGATTTTGGCAGCTGAAAAGAAGACATGTAATAAGATGGAATGATACTCACTACCATTTTGATTAACACAGTTCTTCTTGCTTGTGATAACAATTTCAATTTCCAACCCTCCAGTTTTTTCTCAACTCTATTCAATAATTCTTTGTAGTTCTCCTTTTTTTGTTCTATTGAAAGAAGTAGGAAGACCAAGATATTTCATTCTTAGAGAAGAGGCTTTATATGGAAGCCATTGAGAGATTATGGTTTTGGTTGTTGAGCTGGTGTTCCTCGTGATGAAAATGGAGGATTTGCTGAGGTTAATTCTTTGCCTTGACCACTGTTGATACTTCTCCAGACTTTCAGAAATTACTTGAGCATTCCTTTCACTTGCAAAAGATAATGGTGTCATCTGTAAAGAGACGATGTGATATTGATGGGTTATTTTTTTTGAGACTTATACCTTCAAGAATTCCTTGTATTTC